>VDFB02144109.1:0-15636 GCA_007258455.2 Sequoia sempervirens
GAATGAGAATAAATTAGAAAAGATGTCAAATGAAGAATCTATAAAAGTTGATAAAAAAAACCCATGACACTATTCATTTGTGTTTTATCTAATTTTGTTTTATTGAATATTTACAATGAGACTACTACAAGTATTGTTAGAGTTATCGTACATTAGCTAATAATTAATTAATCTTTAATTGATTATTAGTCTAATTTATTCTCACACACTTTGGCTAAACTTAGGAATGCTTTATTAGTTGAGTTAATATTAGATCATTATGTCACATCTCATGTGATGTTGACACTTGTCATGATCTGATCCCTTTCTCATTTAGGGCTTTGCTCTTATAAGCATTCAACCCTTATTGTAAATATCTCTCGAATATTATTCACGGGAAAAATATCACTTTACTTGTTGATGAATATTGCACATATTTGTTTGCAAATCTCTTGTGTGGAAGGTGTCTTTTTTTGTTGTTTGATCTTGTGGCTCATTGTTTTGTGCTTGTTTCACAATTCTAACATGGTATCAGATCATGGATTCAGCGAACCCCTTCTCGATTTATAAGATTTTATTTCTTCAACAAGGGTTGCAGGCTTCAGATGTGAATCCCCTTTGCTTGTTTTGCAAATTTTGGAGGTGAGCATTTTTTGAAGCATTTTTGTGTGAAAAGGACCTTGCCGTTGGATACAGAGCTGTTGAGAAAGTCAAATTTGACTTTTGTTTCGCCTGATTTTGATTTCTGATGCTAGATTTATGAGGTTTTGAAGTAGTTGTAATGTTTCCAGATCCAAAAGGTAGCTAATATTTTGGTGCATTTTGAGCCGAAACAGACGTCACCATCGTGCTCAGATGGCCCAAAAACCTTAAGATCGCCTATCAAATCGCCAAAATCGATGTCGAGAGCTTTTGAGGAAAAAAAAATTGCTTTAGGGGTTGTATGACCCCTGTGCACAAAGTTCGAGAAAAAAAATCAATCAATATTTTTTATTTCCATCGGCTTTTTTTGGTTTTTTAAAATTTCTTATATTTTAGAAATTTTATAAATATAAAAAAAATTATTGTAAAAGCAATTGTATTAAAATTGTTGGTTTGAATTTTGAAAAGGGGTGGCGCTTTTCTCCATGCATAGGTACTGTGCATGCAGTACCCTTGCATGTGCAGCCTTGCATCAACGGTATGGCAGCAATCCTTTATGGACTTTAAAAAAAAAAAAATTTGGCCAGTGATTCTTCCTAGAGAATATTCTATCGACAATCTTTTGCAGGGGGCCGGATTTTTTTGTGGGGCGGCTGGAGAATATTCTTGGAATATTCTACTGACATCAATGGTATGACCTACTACATGGCCCCCTTTGACCCCCTTTGTGCCCTAAAAGGTGTTTTTTTTTCATTTGTCCATAACTTGGGCATACAATATCATTTTTCAGCAAACGAGATATCATTGAAAAGCTGATTTTGTCAACTTTCTAGTGGTGTGGGTTTCATCACCTTTTTCTGCATCTAGTGCATTCTACAATCAGATGAATTCAAAGGAGTTTTTTTCAATCCCAAGCTTGTAACTTTTGACCAGTTTCTCTATTTTTCACAATCTCAACGACATTGGAACCGTCTTTCAGAGCTCTTCAATTCCATCCATGCAATTTTTCCATATTTCACTCCAGGTATATTTTATTCAATTTTTTGTGTTTTCACACTCTGGTGAATTACTTGGACATATTAGCTCCCCTGAACTTCCCGTTTGCGTGGACTACTTCGTTTTTAGTTGTTCTTTATGTATTTCATGTCTTTTGTCTTTTTATGACATTTTGAGCTTCCATTGTAAGCACTTATGATTTTTTAAACACACTAAGATAAAGTGTCTTTGTATAGCACTTGTATTATGGGATCTTGCACATCACTTTGTGCCTTATTATACTCGCACTATGATATAAAGTACCATGGAGGTTGATGTTTGCTTTTGTTTTCCTTCATACCTTTTGCATGCATATGTGACTTTTTTTTTCACATCCTTTCTATTTGATTGTACTTTCATGATTGCACCTTCAGATGTTCTTGGTTCCTCTTCATGCACTACATTCTAGCATTCAATTTTAGTGTGCCTGTCATGCTTCTCCCTTGTCAACATTATGGGGGATTTTCTACTGTTGGTGCTAATGCTTCCTTGGTTTCATGTTGGAGTGAGCTATGTATATAGTATTTGTTCCTATGTACTAGGCGGATGTAGTGGCTAGTTACCCATGCATTTCAATGAGATGGAGCACTTACCATATGGACACTCTTGCATTCCTATTTCTAGAGGTGACCTTCCATTTTCACTTGATCAGTTCTTTAGACTATTGGTACTTGTGCCATTTGTATCTTTGAGTTCCAGATGTTTTTCCCTGGTTTACCATCGGATTCGAGTAGTGGCATTGAGGGAACTCATGCAGATTCCTATCTTCTTGATCTTGATCATCATTTTTTTCAAAGAGGGTCCCTCTTTCAACATTTCAGTTTGCAGCTTCTTCATGCTTCTAGATGTTCCTTTGTTCCTATCTTTTGGGACAACCTTGTCTTGTTTGGAGGCTTCTTCATTCCTTCACTTGGCTTTCATCTCTTTTTGGAGTAGAGTTTTTCTCATGAGGTTTTCTCTATTTCTCCACATTATAAAGATCTTCTATTTGTACATGGGTACCTTACTTGGCCTTATTTTTTGGGGCCCATTTTGCACTCTTTTTAGGGTTTTTAGCTACTCCCTAAGTTCAACTTAAGGGGGGGTGTTAGAGTTATCATAAATTAGCTAATAATTAATTAATCTTTAATTGATTATTAGTCTAATTTATTGTCACACACTTTAGCTAAACTTAGGAATGCTTTATTAGTTGAGTTAATATTAGATCATTATGTCACATCTCATGTGATGTTGACACTTGTCATGATCTGATCCATTTCTCATTTAGGGCTTTGCTCTTATACTAATTCAACCCTTATTGTAAATATCTCTTGGATATTATTCACGAGAAAAATATCATGGCTTTCATATCTTCTTGAAAGCTTCTTCTATAACTTTTCCTTGTTGATGAATATTGCACATATTTGTTTGCAGATCTCTTGCATGGAAGGTGTGTTTGTTGTTTGATCCCGTGGCTCATGGTTTTGTGCTTGTTTCACAATTCTAACAAGTATAAGTTGTGAAATAGAATAGGAGAGATATATCAAATAAAGATTCTTATTAATAAGTTATTTTTGAAAAAAAATTGTATCATTTGAAAATAAGGGATGGGGACTCAATTGTAGAATATTTAAATGTATTTAATTTAATCTTGAGTATGTTATAGTCAAGTGGTGTGAAGATAAAAGAAGAGTATAAGTGATTTTTATTATATTCATTACAGGTAAATCTTGGGATAATCTAATCCTTGCAATTAGTGGTTCTTTTATAGATGATTGAAATTTGGATGTCCTTTTTACCACCTTACTTACAAAGGAAATGAGGAAAAAGAATTTTGATGGGTCTAAGGGTACCTTGCATTTGAAAGGAAGATCTAACTTGAGAAAGGTGTAATGGGAGAAATTAATCTACTATTAACATCTAGATTACATTAAATGAAACGAAAAGATCTAATTAGAAAGGATGTGTAGACATCTAGAATTTGGACATTTAATTTATCCAAATTTATCACTTTTCGTCTGAACATCCTCTTATCGAGGAGTTAATTAAATGTATTACTATTATTTAGTGTATCTTTGAATGCAGCAAATCCTAAGGGTATTTAAATAATGGTATTAAATACCTTACCCTCATAATCCTTTTCATCAAATGAATTAAATAAATATTCGTTTATTTAATTCCTCATATCAATCTTTCATCTAATCCTAAATCCATCTCCTAATTTCTTCATTAAGGATTTGCATGTGCACAATCAGCCAGTTGGGATGTGTCCACATCCTCAACTGCAAGTTGACTTTTAATCCCTATTGGCCCTAATTTATCCTCTAATTACTAATTAATTAAGCCTAATCATTCCCCAAGGAATTTTTAATTCCTTTTTATTTGTCCTATATTCCCCTCTTTTATATGTGGTTTAATTCACATTTCATTCTTCCAAGGCTTCTAGAACCTTGGACATCTAATCTCCATGTGACCCTTGGTTGTCACAATCTCCACATGTGACCAAGTCCCACCTTTTTGGAACCCACCTTTTATCCTCTAGATTATCCTATGGAATGTGAATTTTTAATTCACATTTATATCCCAACCACCTTTCCTTTTCCCATGTAGATTTTTGAGGAATTCTAAAATTCCTCAAATGTCCCTTTCACTCCCACTTGGGGACAAGAAATCCCTTTTTGTGGAAATCCTCTCATCCCCCAAGGTGCATGTCTTTTCCACCTCATGTACCTTTTTGACAACTCATTTCCATCTCATCCACCCTTGGCCACTCACCCTCCACATGTCAAGATGTGAGGGCTTGTGGGTTCTCAACCCACCATAGCCCTTCATCTTGACCTTGTTGGATCAATCTTGACCCTTGAATTCTCTAGAGAATTCAAGTTCCTCTATAAATACCCCCTCCTCAAGGGCATTTTTAGAACACTTTCATTTTGGAGCAACCTTATGCTGCCAATTTGTCTCCTCAACACTTAGTCAATTTGCAACTACATGTTGCCATTTTGTGCACTCATCCAATTTTCAATCACATCCACTTGCATTTGCATCCAAGCACATAGTAAAGATCTTCAATAGAGCCATCAAGGAGCACACATCCTATCTTAAGCAAGGGCCAATCAAAGGAGTATCAACAACAAAGGAAGGTAAAGCTATTTGTCTTGTGTTATCTACTTTCTTTAGTGTTTTGTCACTCTCTTTTGGCTAATCTTGAGGTGTCCTTGATATTTTGTTTTTCATATCTCTTAGTTGTTTTGCTCATTTAGAGAAGTGCAAATATCAGGGTATACAGGATCATAACAAGATCTATGTACATTATAGACAATGGAAGTGTTGCAATGACAAACTAGATGCAAAAATAGAAATAGCTAAAAATAGAGAATCAACCACCAAAGGATGGAGTTCAATGTTGAAGATAGTATGTGTTGCATGGATGTCTACGTGATGTGTTGTAGTCTTTATGCATGTTCATCATATTCTCGCACTTCTCTCTTGAGAGTGCAAATTTTTAATGTTTTCACTAGATTTTGGAATTTCCTACACAACAAGAAACAAGGACAACAAAAATAGAAAACCAAAGAAAACAAAATGACACAAAAATGAAGTTAAACTAATTAGAATAAATGAAACAATGAAATGAAAAGAAAAAGGAAGAGAGAAAACACAACCTTAATGCACTTGTAGTCTTCCAAATAGATAGGACAATAAAAATGGTTGGGACTAAATGGGGCTTTCCAAGAATGGTCAAACCCATAATTTGGTATTTCAACCTCCGCTAAAAGTCAAATAGAAAAGAGATTGGAGATAGTGTTTTCTCTTATCCTATAGGAACCTAGGATTAAAAACAACAAATTAAAATAAACCTATGAATATCAAATCCTAGGTCTATAGGGATTGATAAACTAGTGTGTATGATTTTAGGTAGAGGATGATGGTAGTCACCAAGAGATTTGCTAAAGAGAATAGAGAGAAATGATATAAAGAGAAAGCTTATACTACTATTATAATGAGAATGGTTCCAAACTTGCTTTAGAACATTACCTACCAAATGATGAAGAAAATATTGAGAGAATGAAGATTTTAATGTCATGCAACAATACTTTTCTTTGAGCAAACCTCAAAAATGGAGTGTGTATCCAAGAGAAAATAAATCAAGAGAGATCGTGTTGTTGTTAATAGAGATGAACAGCCAAATAAAAAGATAGGCTTTCTAAAGGATTCCTTGGAAGCTAAAGGGTCAGATTCAAATGTTGAAGGCATTTTTTAGACATGTGAGAATTACAACATGTGGAAAAATGTAGTTGGGTGGGAAACCAACATTTAAATTTTTAGAAAATCATAGGATAATCATAAGGTCATGCTAATATCCCAAAGAAATAAATAAAGATCTAGGATGTGGTCACAAGTGAACAAGAAGACTCAAATTCTAATAAATAAATTTGGCAATTTAGTGAAGGAAAAGGTTAAGGTTGAGGCTAAAATGATCCCTAAAACATGCTAGCAGAGTGGACACTAAAGCAAGCCCAAAATATAATGTGAAATTGCAAGGGTATGCAATTTTCTACATTATAAGAGGTAAGGGCAAGAATAAAGGTGATAAGGATAAGTCTAAGGACACATCTAAATCCTAGGGTAGATTCAAGGCACATGGTAAATGTAGATTGAGGTTTTGGAACTACGACAAGTAGAGGCATCCCAAAAATGAATATCAAAACAAGAAAAAGAATAATGATGATACCTCTACGGATAAATCAACGTATGATGAAGCTACTAATGGTTTTATTATTTTTTCTAACATTACTTCTTAGGACCCTTGATTAATAGATTCAAATGCAATATACCACATCACTCCTCACAAGGAGTGGTTCCTATACATCTTATGATGGTGGGAAATATTTCCTTAGAGATAATAGCACACAAAAGATTATAAGTCAAGAGGAGGTAAAATTGAATTTCATTGATGGAAAGGTGAAAACCCTCATAGATGTATTACATATCCCTAGTTTAGCTAGAAATTTGATTTATGTATCTAAAATGATTGGTTTATGGGTACATGTTATTTTTTAGAAGAGTGGTTATAGGTTGAGCAAAGGTAATTTGGTGTTTGCTAGGGGCATTGAATGTGGTTCCTTTTTTAGGTTGGAAACATTCACCTTTTTAATTATGTGAATTTAATTAGTAACTTTTTTTCTTGTAAGTGGCAACGCATGATAGATCACATTGGTGAGAAGGGTCCCAAAACCCTCATTAATAAGAAAACAGTTGATGGTTTGTTTGGTTATTCTATTGATTTTTATTTTTATAAATATTGTGTATGGAAAAAAACATAGAATTTCATCTAAATATTGTATTAGTAGAGCTAAACAAAATTTGGAGGTTATTCATAATTATGTTTTTGGTTATTTGGATCTATTTTCTATTAGAAAATATCACTAATATGTTTCATTTATTTATAATTTCTTTAGATATACATGGGCATACTTTTTGAAACATAAATTTGTTGTATTTTCTACTTTTAAATAATATAAAGCACTTGTTGAGAAACAAACAAATAAGAAAGTAAATGTTTTAGGAATGGATAATGGTGATGATGAGTTTTACTCTAGAGATTTTGATGATTATTGCAAATGTGATTATTGCAAAAGTGCAAGGATTATTAAAGACAAAAAATAACTTCATATAATCTATAGCAAAATTGAGTGGCAAAAAGGATGAATAGGATCTTGATGGACAAAGATAGAAGCATGTTAAGAAATGTTAAGCTTAAACAACATTTCTAGGTTGAAGTTACGTACACTACTTGTTACTTGGTTAAAAAGTCTCTCACTTCTACTCTAGTTGATAAAACACCTTATGAGGTATGGATAGGTAAAAAACAATAAGTTTCTCATTCCAATTTTTTTTGCATTGAGAATATCTTTGTGTTCCTCAAGAGGTACATTATAGGCTTGATTTTAGAAATAATATATATTTTTTTGGGTTATGGTAAGAACATTAAAAGTTATAAGATTTAGGATTCTATAGAATTAAAAATATTTTACTCTAAGGATGTTATTTTCAAAGAGCTTAGGAAATTTTAAAATGATGAAAAACCTTGTTGGGACTCAATTTTGCGCTCAATTTTTTTCCCTGGGTCCCATTCATATTTGTGTCTTAGCCAGATTTTTTCCCAAATTATAACCAATTTGATATATATGTTAGGGCTAGTTTTCTTAGCACCAGTGGATAGAACATGAAAAATTAAGTCAAGTTACTTTTTGAAGTTTTACAAAATTTTCCATGGATAAAAATTTATGCTCTTGTAGGAATTTTCCTTCCATCTGACACATCTCATTTTCCTCGCTATGTTTGGTTCAGTTTGATTTCCCTGCCAATGTGCAATTCCATTTGATACTCCCACAAAAGATCTTAAAAAAATGTAAGTTTTCGTTTTGCAAGAATTCTTCTTTCATCAACAACTTCATCTTTCCCTCCTTTCTATCTATCTGGTTCACTTCCAGATTTCCACTCTGTGGGAAAATCCTTACCATCTATATTTGCTAGCAATTACATGTGAACCTGCTTGTTCAATTGTCGACCTCTTTCACATTGTCCACATGTAGACCACTTTCTCCCAAGTGCTATCGATTTCCAAATTGGATATAAGTTTTTCCGTATGAGCTGATGTAGCTCATCTTCCGGTTCATCCTCTTGCAGACTTTCATCTTCCATCTGCCATCTAAACTTCATCCAGTTTAGATGACCTTTTCTGCAAGGCCCGATCCACTTTAATTTTTACATCCGTACTCGGATAACATCATGCTGACATCATCCCTCCCTGCTTACATCATATTGGCATCACTTTTTTTGAACCTCCCAATCTGTTTCATCCCTTTGATGATATGTTGATGTTATTTCTTACTAACATCACTTGCAGATATTTCCATCCAAACTAACATTTTGGTAAAGTGTCGATGCAGTTGCTTTCTCTGTCAATTCACTTTGAGGTCAATGTCTCACACGAAGTTGTTAAAGATCAAGGTGGCTATCATGTGGTTTGCAGATGATTATGTGTGAAGCCACGTTTCTATAGAGTTACAAATGCACTTACATTTGAAGTTCTTGCACGTCCCGATGGAGACTTATCTCCCACATCTGCAGAAGGCAGGTAGTGATATCCAAATGGATTTTGGATTTCTGCAATCGGAGAATTAATAATGATAAGGGATATGCAACTTTTTTCTGTCTCTTTCACTACATGCCGCCATGGCTCCCAGATACAAGAAATAATTGCAGAGTACATATTTTGTTCTACAACGTTCATTTTGTGTGTGACTTAGCCTCTGTCATCTGTTTTAAACTGCTACAGTGTGCAGCAATTAGGGTTACACCTTGTTGTTATATGCTTGAATTTTGATCATTTTGAAGAGTTTGGTTTGTTGTGTGGTCTTCATATGCCAAGGAAATTGCAAGGCATCCATTAATTCCATAGTTTGGTTTATTGAGAAATTACAGACCTCTGGAATTGCAGAAGATTAGTATTGTAATGAGATTTTATTGTAAAATGTCTTCATGGAACTTTGAAAGAATTTAGGAGAGTTTCTTAGTCGCAGCTAGAGATGTTCCATTGCCACATTTGTTGGCATGAATGTAACATTTACTTAGATGAATGTGACAACATTTTGAAAACATTGCAAGGCTTGTGATTATCGTTCTCAATTTTATGTATCAATATATGTAGTTGTGTCTAGATTACTAAGTATGTTCTGCTGCAAGGTTTTATATCCGTTCATGTAATATGTAAATGCATAGTTGCATATTATTTCTTGTTTGTTATCTTCTCAATGTTGAGACTATGTTTCCCAATAGATAGGCATTGGTTGGAACCATACACAATCTCAAATCTATTGAATCAAACCATAACTAGTAGTGTAGGAGTAGTACTTTTTTATGTATGCATAACCTAGTAATATAACTAGGAATCTATTTTTAGTGAGCCTCAAATAAGTTCATTCTATGTGGGTTATGTGTACATAGCAATATTATCTATATAGGGGTTATATGCAACTAGTTTTTCTTAGTCTAGTGATAGTCTTTGGGGCTAAGACATCAAGTTAGGTATGGTTGTCCTTCTCATTTTATTGATCATTTTATGCGATTTCAATACATGTTAAGGTATACCTCTGAGAATACCCTCCTGAGTCTAAGTTGAGACCGAAGTGTAGGAGATATAACCCACTCTCGTAGAGTTGGCCATTATCCCTCTATAGTCTTTTGATAAGTTGATTTCACTTGCATGATGACAACCCTGGCCTTGTAGGTAAGATTTTTCTCTAGGAAGTGGAGAAATGATTTAGAGACCTAATAGAATGTTGTTGTTTCCAAGGATGAACTAGTCATTGTCGTGTTCTAGGTGATTGGAAACATTTTAAAAACTTCAAAGACAAAAAACTTTAGCTAGGCATTTTTTGGGTAAGTTCAATGGCTTCCCATCAACTTGCCCTAAAAGAATGGCATTGTTGACGAGGATATAAAATACAAGAATAAATTTTGAGAACCTTGGTAACTTGGAGCCTAGAGCTATGTGTTTTGTTTGGGTGAGTTTGATATCTAATCAACGCATGCCTAATAGAATGACACCTAAAGAATGATAAGGATTGTTGGGTTGATAAGATATTGAAGAATATGTCAGCGGTTGCAACCTAAAATCGATTTTGTGCCTTGGAGTTCTTTGTGCTTCAAGGTTTTCCTCAATGTTGTGAGGTCGTGATTTTGTTGTCAAAAGAATATAGTATTGTTGATATTGCTCATGGTTTCATGGGAACATATCAAGAGACTGTAGCTAAGTATTTGGCACCCTATTTTCTTTCAATCTAAAGCATGGTTTCATTTTGGTAAAGAAACACTTCTAATTTTCTCCTCTATCTAACCTAAGTAAGTGATTATAACCATATATGATGAGTTGGAATGGATGCATATATCCTAGAGATACTTCAACAAATGTGACATATGATTCAAAACCTATGAAGTATGATAGGATGCATGTCCAAGAATATTATGAGGATGAATCACCCTACTGTTCTAACAATCTAGCACATAGAAAGGCTTCACATTTAAACATACAAGTTTCCATACTTGAAAACAGTTGGAGGTGGATAGGCCTAAAAAACTTGAGATGGAATGTGAAGAGAGAATCAATGCCATACAATCACAAAGACACCCTAATGTTACAAAGAAGCATGTTTCTCAATCCCTTGTTCTTCCACTTGATCTCATTTACTAACAACTTGACCTTTCATGGGTTGATTATGAGATACAAATGTTGAGGTCTTCAATCTACCGATTGATGCCAAGGTTTGATGGTTATGATCAATTGGATAGGGATACACATGTTGAGGCATTTTCAAAATTCATGGAGAAGTATTAGTTTGAAGATGAAGACATGTGGATGATATTTTTTGTTAGGCCATTAGATGGAAAGGCAAGGAGTTGATATGATGGTTTCCCAAAGCATTCATTTTCCTCGTGGAATCAACTTTTGGCTACATTTAAAGAGGAATTTTTTCTAGAACTTGTTGCTCTTATTGAAGAATTAGAAAATATAAAATGGAAAGAGGGAGATTCCAACATGGGGGTGATCCCACATAAGTGGGTTACAATTCCCTTCACGAAGAAAAATTGCAAAAGCACTCCCAAAAACAAAAATTTGGGTTTTTAGGGGTTTGCCCAAACCCCCTAGTTCGAGCAAACACCCTTTTAAAAGCATGTTCACTCGAAACCCAAACACATAAAACCCTCTTAAGCACATTATTTTAATATTATTTTAGGGGGGTTCAAGCGAACCCCCCTTCACTCGAAGGGGTCTATGGGGGTTTGCTCGAAACCCCCCTTTTTTCCCTTCTCCCCCTCTAGCAAGTTTTGCAATTTTTTGGCTTTCAAAGCTCGATTTGAAGATGAAAATGGAATCAACTTCATAGACCCAACTGGAGGATTACAGTCCTCGAAACGAGTTATCCATCAAGTATAATTTTAGTATATTTTGGTTTTATTATGTATTTTTTTAGTTTAATTAAACATAGGTTTTTCACCGAAAACCAAGCTCTTTGTTCTGCACGTGGAAAAATAGTATATTATCAAAAAAAAAATCTGAAAAATATATATGCCCTTGATATTGATGTCCTTGATCCAAAAAAATTAAATTAAATTTCAATACATACAAAAAAAAGTTATGTTAGCAAGTAAACCTATGTATAAATTGTAATTGGTTTGACTTCAAAACTTAATTAATAAAAAAATATTCAATAAACACTATGAAACCAAATGCATGCCCTAGATATCATAGTCACAAATCTAAATTCAAAAGAGTTAGAATTTTATCCTTCATAGAAAAAAAGTTGTGTTAGCAAGTACACATCACTTTGTAAAGATGGTGTTTACTATTAAAAACTAATTTTCGAAGGAGATGGAAAAAGAAATGAAATTTGATTCCAAAAATTAAAAAATATATATTTAGAATCTACAGATAAAATGTCACAAATCACTAGTTTGCATCATCTTCAAATTCCTCGTGGTTTAGTAGCTATAGGTGCCTGAAAGTGAAGATTTAGTTAAAAAAAATTAGTTCAATGTCAAGTTTGCCCAAAAAGTGTAACCCACTATTGTGGGATCACCCATGGATTTCATCATCGGTTTGTTGTTTCTCTTTCCAAGACCCAAACAATTTCATGCCTAACATACCTACTTGTATTGACATGTTTCATAGACCCTATGATGTTTCTCTAGGTTATGGGGCAATATGGAAAGAATTTAAATTGATTAACATGCAACATGCATACAAGTTCCTTAATTTCATTGATGCCCTAAGAAGAGATGTGATTACAAAATCATTGTCCTCAAGAATAGAAGTTGTTGAAGGTGAACTTCTTTTAAGACAACAATTGTTTGGGGCTGATATCAAGTAGAAGCACAATATCATACGATGATTATGTTTGCAGGCGAGTAGATGAAGGTGTTGGTGCAATGTATGATAACAATATAGAGGATAATGAGAGTGTTTGCACTAACCTTTTATTGGACCACTCATCCATGGATGATTGTAATGATAATATCAATGATGACATCCAATTTTTGGATGAGGAGGATGAACCTATTATTTTTTGTAGTAGTGTAGATAGTGAAGAAGAAATGTATGCAAGAGGTTCATCAAATGAATCAAATCAAGTGGTTGATTATATAGAGGATGCACATGATGGTGATACAAATGGTGAACAAGAAGTTGTCTTCTTGTTTGATCTTTGACCTTCCTTTGTCCCTTGTTCTGAGTTTGAAGTGGCAAATGATAGTTTGCATGAGGATAGATTAGGCACAATTCTACATGAAAATAGACATGTAGAAATAAGTGTTTGTACAATTGATAATGTTCAATGTGATTAGTTTTCACTTGAAGAATGTGATGTGGGAAATTATATGGAAGCATATGAGAGCCTTTTTCTTTGGTGTGCAACTTTTTTTCCTCATGCATAGTGCACTTCAAAAGGGTCACATGAAAAGAAAAAAAATTGAATTTGATGTGGAAGATATGGTGTACCATAGGTCTGATTGTAGCAACACATGTGCCTCAAAAAAATTGCCGAGAAAAGAGTGAAACAAAGAGACAATCTAGAGAGTGTAGCTCTTCACATGAAGTCTCATGATTTTAGTGGTTGTGTTGATGGAAATTTCATCAACATAATTGATTCCAAGGTATGTAGTGGAACCCCTAAAAATTTTGTGTTCCACTGATTTTGGATCCATTTATGGCTAGTCCCTTGGTCCTGGTTTGTTTCCCTCTACATAAGGGTTTTGAGTTTCAAGGGTTTAGGGTTTATTGTTTTCACTTTTGAAATCTTAGTCCCTTTTTGGTTTAATTCTTCATTGATATATCTTGGTCCATGGTCTAGTTTTTTCATATGGTTGGCCACTCGAAATATTTTCATTATCCTAAATTGGGCTCATGCATAGGTTTTGTTATGTCTTTGTTACTCATATTACCTAGGCAACCCCTTTTTAAAACAACTTTTGAGCATGTGCAAAAATAATTCACTTAAGTGATTCCTATCGCAAGCCCCCAGTGCATCACAATTTTTCTTTTTCTTATCAGCTTTGTTTCCGCGATGAGCGATGCATTACTTTCTTCCTATCATTGGCTTTCTTCACATCACTAATTGCTAATTTCTCGCTATAAGCATTTGCGAGATGGGTGATGCCTTAACATTTCCTTTGCATCATTGTGGTCCTTTACATCGTTGTTTGCTTTTTCCCACCCATTTTATTTCTATGATGGGTGATGAATATAATTAGTTCATCGAGACACCTTAGCACATCACAGATTGCTTACCGTTGGCTTCACTCATTTCCACGGCATGTGATGAAGCCCTTGATTTTGTATAGGGGACACATGTCTTACATCTCACTCATCACCACTACCCTTCACAGTGCTAATTGCATCCCCGCTCGCCCAAAGCTTTGCATGATACTTTTTGAATGGTTATGATCTTGCCACATGTCTCAATCTTGTGCCATCACCCTACTCTTTCACATCACTAATACATTCTTATCTCTAAAGCACATAACAACGATGAGCAATGGGCGACAAAGTAAAGAATATTCTCAAAGATGCTAACTCAATTCAGTACATCGTGTATCTTCTTTGCATCACGGTTCCACTTTCATATACTCATATCAAATATGTGATGTGTGATGAGTCACTACAAAGAAAGAGAAGAGAGAGATATACCAAAGGGATATCCCAATCGAAGGGTCAAGAATGCATCGTGTGCATCCTATGCATTGTGGATGGCATTTTTCTAAAGAAAAGGAAGTAGTGATACATGATGAAAGGTTTTGACCTTTCTTTCATCATGTGGTCTCAATGCATCATTGTTCCACCCCCAAACATGAATGTCATTTCAGTGATGAGCGATGGGTTTATGAAGTGATATATTATGGAATATTCTTCTCATTGTGAGGGTTCTTCACATCACAGTTTTCAACTCTTCAAGGAAAAACATAACAGCGATGAGTGATGGATTTTCATAAAAAGGTTGGTAGTTGAGTTTTAAAGCAACTACGTGGCATCACCACAAGACATTGTGCCAAGTTTTCACATCTCTAGTTCATAACAAAACACCAAAAAGCAAATAATGTTGAGCGATGAGCATGGATAATCATTGATCATGTTTTAAAACAAATTGATCAACAATGAGAATTCAAAAGGAAACAGCTAAGTATCAGATTCCTCCATGTTCACTCGTGCGAGCCATCCCATGCCATTAATGGTGTATCTACCTGCATTTGAAAGCCATAAAAGAATAAAATTACTCATTTTTGCATCACCTTTGCAAGAATTCAAAGGAGAAAATGAAGGAGACCTTGGATGCACAAATTCAGAAGTAAAAAAGCTTAGGGTTCTCGGGTAAGTAAAATTTCTCTCTGAGTGATTTTCCTAGTAGGATTGAAATTGGGGTAGAACATGCTGGTAAAATTGGAGGGAAATCGCAAATTAGGGTTTCTGAAATTGTTGTTTTGAATTGTAAGGGGGTGAATTATTAAGCTTAGGTTATTTAGGAGGGAAAAAGGGTAGGGTTAGTTGCAAAGTTTTTGTTGAGTCAATTTCAAGCAAAACCCTAGTTTCTTAGCTAAATTTTAGAAAAAAACTATAGCTTTTTGTAATTTGGTCACCATGATCCAAACAAGTGAATCTTCCAAGCCAAAGGAAAATCCTAGAAAACCTAAGGTTAAGGTCGAAGCCGAGTAGCCAAAGGTTTTAGGGGCCTCTGAGAAGGACGTAAAAAGAGATTTTTCCCATTTCATGGAGGGTGATCCTCAAGAGGTACTTCCTGGGGCAATTTCGCTTGGGAAAAGAGCCACTGGAGAAGGTATCATGACTAATAGATTGCAGGATTTGGCCAAAGGAATAGAAGGAGTTGCATTGCCCCAAAGTGGATGGGATTTATTTATGTATGTTTTCAATAGAAGAGGAGCTAA
>VDFB02144110.1:0-23670 GCA_007258455.2 Sequoia sempervirens
CTCTTGTTCTACTTTTTTTACCTTTTTTTTTAAATCTGATTTTTTTCCAATTTTTTCTAGACTTTTTCTCAAATTTTTCATAAAATCTTATACTTTTGGTTTGCCAATTTTTTCCCCAAAAGATTTTTGCTGCTATGGTATAAACACATATCTTTTTGTAATATCAAGGATACTTTTTGAAACTTCCATGCATTGCTAATCTAAAAGGAAAAGTCTTTTGCCTAATCTGTATGCAACCATGCTTTTGACATTGTCAAAAAGAGCAAATATGCACACCATCGATAAAAAAAGATTTCTATTAACCAAATAGCCATGTACACATACATCAATATATGTCGATATAAGTATAAAATATAGTTACAAAATAGCCATATAGTCTTACGCTCGAATGCCATATAGGCATACAATGTCAAATATATCCAATACAAGATATGTACAAAATTGCCATGTCTAGGCATACAACAAAGGGCTCTGGAATCAAAATTCATTTCCATGCCTCGAAATAAATTCTTTCCTTTGTTTACGATCCGATGATAAGTCCGCCATCAAGCCAAGAATGCTTGAGAGTGCCCTCGCCCTCCCATATAGTTTAGCCCTCGAAGTTTTAACTGCTACAATAAGAAGTAAAGACATTAATATATAGAAATTACATTATAAGAAATGATATATTTAACAAAATATCACTTACGTACCATCCCATGATCAATTTCCACGATAATATTTGTACGCCGATGCTCAGCATGCTCAAGCCCCGTGATAAATCCATCCAAATAGAATTAAACTATGAATCAATAATGGTTTGATTTTTCACTAACTAACAGCTATAACAATGAATGTAAATTAAAATTTAGTAATCTACCTCATACCTCCCCATCGAGCCATGGAGGATTGTATAGTGGATGAAACACTGATATCCATTTCCCTTGTAACATTTGGAGGTGTTCCCACAACCAACATCTAAAAATAAAACAACAAATTATTCAATCACAAAAAAGTTACAATAGCGAGATCCACGTCATGACTTATAATGTATGAGATCTAATGAACACAATTTTGAGTACAAGTATTACACTATATATTTATGGTAGGCCTTGGCAGTTTGATAGGAAGACCAAGCATGATGGGGAGAAGAACACATACTCCATTGTGAAGGATGGGAAGACTTACAACCTTTCACCTCTCCTAGAAGAAGACAAGGCAAAGCATGAAGGGCCTAGTGTTTTGATTGTGGGTGAGAAGGATTTCATGAAGACCTTGAAGGAAGGAGGAGGAAGAGGATTCTTCCTGATTATGAAGCCAAAAAGTGAAGTAGATCTACCCACAAAGAATAAGGAAGATGCAGATGCACCAAAGGAAGTCCAAGAGTTGTTGGAAAGGTACAAGGATATAACGGTGAATGAATTACCTAGTTCTCTACCTCCCATTAGGGATATAAGCCACCATATTGATCTGATTCTAGGGGCTACATTGCCCAATAAGGCTGCATACAAGACGACACTTGCTCAAAATGAGGAGATTGTAAGACAAGTGCAAGAGTTGATGGATAAAGGGCTAGTGAGGAAGAGTTTGAGCCCATGTGTGTTGTTCCTACTATCCTAGCACCAGGAAGGGATGGGGTGGATGCTTGCACTAGGTAAGAGCCATTAATGGGATCACAATCAGTGGGTTCTCGTGCCAAGAATGGAGGACCTCACGGATTGTCTGTCAGGAGCATCTTACTTTTCCAAGATTGATCTAAAGAGCGGGTACCATCAGATAAGGGTCAGAAAGGGGGATGAATGGAAGACAAATTTTAAGACTAATGAAGGGCTCTATGATTGGTTGGTGATGCCCTTTGGGTTATCAAATGCCCCTAGTACATTTATGCGCCTTATGAATGAGGTATTGAGACCTTTCATTGGAAAGTTTGTTGTAGTTTATTTAGATGACATCTGTAAGAGTTGTTGATGAACTTGAGCACCCAGGATCACCCGCAAAACCAAGATAAACCTTCCACACGAGAGCAGCAAGAGATAAAATGCAGGAATATAGTGCAATAACAAAATGATGTTATTATCACACACTAAATGATACAATATGCCTCAACTCTCCTTTGAATTGATTGAATTAATATGAACTCATCTTTACTAGATAGGAGGGAGATGTGAGTGCTGATTATATAGCACAATATGGGAAAATAATTCCAAGAGGGGTAATAACTCCCAAATAACCAAATTAGGTGGGAGTTATGCCTACTGGAAAATGCCAAATAGGTGGCATAACCTACTCAGAAAGAGACAAATGAGTGGTTTTGTGAGGTGGCATATAAGGCCAAAAGAGGGTGTGAAACTCAACCACCTAAGTGTGAGTGGGAGCAACACATGTAATCGATGGATTACGCCATGTGTCCTCACATGAACCACATCTCCTATAACCTAAGGTATGCTTAATAATGTGTAGGAAAAATAATATTAAAAAACCTACACTAACAACATCCTTGTGTTTAGCAGGTCTAAAGAAGAACATTTGAAGCACCTTGACATGGTACTAAGGAGGTTACAAGAGGAGAAGCTATTGATCAACATGGAAAAGTGTGAATTCATGAAGGAATAACTAGTCTACCTTGGTTTTGTCATCTCCAAGGGAAGTTTGAAGATGGATCCTTCAAAGGTGGATGCTATTCTTACTTGGCCAACACCAAAATCCATGGGAGATGTGAGAAGCTTCCATGGACTTGCACAACTTTTATAGAAAGTTCATCAAGAACTTTAGCCAAATTTGTGCACCAATCTTGGACACCATCAAAGGAGGTAACAAAGGTAAGTTTTCTTGGACCAATGAGGCTGATAAAGGGTTTGAATATCTAGAAATGAGAGTAGCACAATAGCCTATACTTGTGCTCCTTGATTTTGATAAAGTTTTTACCATTGAGTGTGATGCTAGCAATCAAGCAATAGGGGCTATTTTGAGCCAAGAAGGAAGACCAGTTGCATTTTACAATGAGAGGATGAATGAAGCAAAGAGGAAGTATTCTTCCTATGATTTGGAATTGTATGCTATGGTCCAAGCCCTCAAAAAATGGAGGCACTACTTGTTACCTAAAGAATTTGTTGTTTATACTGATAATCATGCCTTGAGTTTTTTGAATGCACAGGACAAAATCAGTCATAGGCACATGAAGTGGGTAGATTCTTTGCAAGCCTATACTTTCACAATAAAGCATAAGGGCCAAGCAAATAAGGTGGAAAATGCTCTCAGTAGAAGGGAACTTGTAGTGCAAGAGATCCAACTCCACAGCATGGGGGTTGAAGCATTCAAGGATATGTATCATGAAGAATCAGATTTCAAGGAGGTATACAATGTTTGTGAGGAGCATTTGAATTCTTTTCATGGTGAATTCTCTGAATTTTTATTGTAGAATGGTTTTCTCTTCAAAGGAAGCCAATTGTGTGTGCGTAAATGCTCAATGATGGAGAATATCATAAAGGAGAAACATAGTGGGAGTCTTGGAGGTCACTTTGGCCTTGACAAGACCTTAGAACAAGTTACGAGATTTTACAATTGGCCAAAGTTGTACGTGGATGTGAGAAGGTATGTGGAAGGATGCACAATATGTCAAAGGGCAAAGGGAACTTCATCAAATGTAGGACTCTATCAACCATTGCCCATTCCCAATAGGCCTTGGGAGTGTGTAAGTATTGACTTTGTCTTGGGGTTTCCTAGAACCTAAAAAGGTTTTGATAGTATCTTTGTGGTAGTTGATAGATTTAGAAAGATGGCACATTTTCTTCCTTGCAAATGCACCAATGATGCATCTCATATAGAAGGTCTCTTCTTTAAGGAGGTTGTTAGGATATGTAACGCTCAAAAATTGATGTTCATTTAGCCATATAATTTACCAAACTTAATACATTCCAAGTATGGTAAAATAAAAGATGCATATGTCATGATCTTTCCATAAATGCTAAAAAGATAAATTCAGAATAAATCTCATTCCATGTATGCAAAATAAATAAATTTAATTAACAAAAAGGATCATTGCAATGATACATATGTAAATTCCATTTGCATATTAATGAGTTTCCATAAATTCATTCATGTTTCAATTACATCAATATCATTTAGTCAATACATCTATTTCAATGTTACATCTGAACTTTCATTCCAATACATCTATTTCAATGTTACAATATTGAATTACAAATAAAATTACATTTACAAGTGGGCTTTACAAGCCATTCAAAATATTACATGAATACATTTATAACACTTAAATCTCTGAACCTCAACCGTCGTGACACCACTGGTCTTCTTGCAAGCTAGGGCCAAGAGTGTGATTAAGGCGACTTTTTTGCCCAACCACGAAGTACAATACTTCCCTAGGTTTCTTCCTAACTCGAAGAAATTCTGGCCCTGCACGAGGAGCCTAGCAACCTGAAACAACAATGCAAGAGGGAACTCTCGATGCAATCCTGATGCCTATATGCATTCCTAACATGAGAATCACATAATTCTTGCAAACAGGAGGTGGCAGAGACCTATATTCATTTAGTTCTAGGCTTTTAATTCCATCTATTTCAATGGTGCATGTGCTTGGCCAAGCATAAATAAAACAAATGATAGTCTTAGAAAAGGTAAAACTACTGTCTTTGTGGGTCCACCTTCGGCATCATGTCCTGGAATTTCCTCAAAATAAAGTACATAATACATTTTCCATCTAAGTTCACATTCAATTACTACACATTTCTAATTTCAAAGAAATTTCATCATTTTCCAATGTTCGCACAAAGTTTGTCAAAATAGCTTTCATGCATGCATTCAGTAAATAAAGTTTTCTTGTGCAATTTCAAGTGAGTTTACCATGCAAAATAAATTCAGTTCCAATTCTATTTTCTAAATTAGTTTTGATCATAGTAAATAATTTTAATAGTTTTAGCAAAAAGAAATCCACTCTTATCAGAAAATTCTCTAATTTTGAATGTGTTTTCAATAACCTACATTTGCTATAAAGTTTCAAATTCAGCTTTAAACATAGTCTTATGTGTGTTCACTAAGTTCATATATGATATATGATGTTTCACACAATGCACCGATATTCAGAAATATAGACAGTTTGAGAAAAAGATGAACAAAGTAGATAACCAGATTTGTATACAAAAACAAGTTTGCTATTAAACACAGAGTTATTTGTATGAATTTATTCCATGTTTTCTGAGTTTCAACTTGAAATATAAGAATTTATCATATAGATTTGCTTATACATCTGTTGTGTTTGTATGTATATATATACGAATATAATATTTACATGTATATAAACAAACATAAAAGACTTATAACGAATTACACATAAGCAACTTGGATACAATGCTGTGTTTTCTGTGTAATACCAATGCCAAAAAGGTAATTTTTTTTGTAGAAATACAGTGATTTTTATGCCAAAGTATATGTATATATACATTACATGGATATACTTGTGCGTGTATATATATAAATATACTTATATATATAAATATGTAATTGTTCATACATATATTCTGTGCAAATCCATTGCCAGGAAGCAATATTTCTATGGAAGAAAACAGAGTTTGTAAAAATCAAAGACTGTATGATTGTATCTATGTATATATATATGTGTGTGTTTATATATATATATACATATATAGCTGTATATATATATATATATATATATATATATATATATATATATATATATATATATACATATATATATATATATACATATATATATATGTATATATGTATATATATATATAACTCATACAAAAGTTACATATTGTGCTTCCAACACACAAGCAAATAGAATAGAATTCACAGATTATAAAAAAAAGAGTCAAAATTTATGTTGGAAAGTTTCAAATGTTAGAGGGCTGAGGCCTCCCCCCATAGGGGAAGGCGTTGCCTATGAGGAGGCAGCACCTCCTCCATAGGCTGTGGCCTGTGGAGGGCGCTGCCCTCTCACAATGCCGCCCCTTCCACTATGGACGGGGCTGGGGTTTATTCCCCATTACTCTGCCATAAATTTAACAAATATAGACTTCAAAAGTTCAACTGTACAACCATAAGCTTAGATAACAGATAATGTATTAATCTGTATATATATATATCTATATATATATATGTATATATATATGTACACATAGGAGTGTATATACATATATTTATTCAAAATTTCAACATAAAAGACATAGCACTCAAAAACAAAAACTATGAACCACAGTAGCATAGGGAGAAAAGCCCCAATCTGAAGGAAGTAAAATTGTGCAAATTCTTTCAATGCACTCAAAGAAAGAAACATTTTCTCATATTTTCACAGTTTTTGCATATAATTCAAACACTTTACATTCAAATTCTTCAGAAGTATTTTCATATTTCAACAAGATTTGTGAAAAAGAATGGAAAACCTGGAGTTTATGCTTCCAGCTGGAGATGCTCTTCAAACAACTTCTTTCCTTTGCCCTTGTTCAATCTGGTTTTTCTGAGCAAGCTTTTTCTCCTTCCTTCTTTCCAGTTGATTTTTCAGCTCTTTATTTTCCTACTATCCTCCAAGGAAAAATTCTCAACTCACTATTTTAAAGATTCAACATCTTCTTGGCAGCCATTAAAGCAAAGATTGCAGAGCTTATTTTCAAGAAAGTTTTTCCAAAAACCGTTACCTTCTAGGGAACTCTTTTCCCTCTTTTAAAAATGCTTTTCCTTTTCCATTTCTACCCTAATCTTGAAATGGATTTTTAGAATAATAATAATTTTCAATTCAATTGCATGAAAATCTCCTAAATTGAAAATATATACCCAACAATAAAAATAAATATCTTATAACTAATGGTTAACTTATTAATTCAAATATTAACACAAAATAAAAGAAGAGTAGAATGCATAAGCATTTAAATCAAGATTTATAATTAACTTTAATATAAATTTAATTCTTTATTTTATCATACTTTCATTTCATCATTTATTTATTTTACTTTTTATTATTTAATTTGCAAGTAATTTAAAACAAACACACCAAAATTGACATTCCTAAATGCAAACTACATGAATCTAAGTGCTCGTGTGTGTATTTGAGAGGTCTTCCTACTTTGTCATGTCAAGAAGCTAACCTCCTCTCCTTGATCACACCCTTGGTCTTCGACTTCTTGCAACTCAAGTGCACTTAGGCACACAACAATAATTGAGTTAGTATCACATTAAGATATAAATAAAGCAATGCATTACATTAATTAAAATGTTTCTACTCTATTTTGCTTCATTTTCAAAATAAAATGCATTCAATACTATTCAACTTTTCATAATTTAAATAAACACTTTCAGTTATCTCCACACCAAAACACCATAATATTAATTATTAATCTACCAGGCACAACAAAACATGTAACAAATCCACACAAAGCCAAAAGTAACCTGCATCTGGATTGAGACGTGACAGGATACATGGACTACCTTTAAGCATTGTTTCTGACAGGGATTCTAAATTCATTGGTCACTTTTGGAGGACCTTGTGGAAGAAACTCAACGCAAAAATTTGTCCTTTAGTTCAACATACCATCCACAAATGGATGAAAAAATTGAAGTGGTGAATAGATCATTGGGAAACCTCTTAAGATTCCTTACCAAGGATCATGGACAAGCTTGGGATCTGATTCTACCTCAGGCTGAATTTGCATATAATGACTCCATGAATAGGAACATTGGTAGAAGCCCTTTTGAGGTAGTCTATGGCATGCACCCTAGAGGGGTCTATGAACTAAGAGATCTACAAGGAGTTTCTCGGAGAAGTGCTCAAGGTGAGTACTTTGTTGTTACAATTAGGGATATTCATCAACAAGTGAAGGAAACCCTTCAAAAGAATGTTGAGAAGTATAAGGAAAAGGCAGATTTAAAGAAGAGGAATGTCCAATTCAAGGTTAGAGACTTGGTGATGGCACACTTGAAGAAGGAGAGACTTCCAAAAGGAAAGTATACCAAACTCATGATGAAGAAGATAGGACCTTGCAAGGTGGTCTACAAGTTTGGCCAAAATGCTTATGAAATAGAGCTACCTCCTGGGGTGGCAATCTCTCCTATCTCTCTCAACATTTTTGACTCCAGCATCCTTCAAAGCTCGCGATATGATCAGAGCTTGGCTACTATCAAACCAATGATAAGGACTGATGCTACCAAATTCTGCTATACGTCAATCTCTCAAGAATTTCTCATTATGCAGCCTTTGAGCAAATCAAGTGACAATCACAAGATGATAATCAAGATCTTGTTGTAGCAGGAGTTTGTAACCTGTAAATAGACTATTGTAGTCAAAATATGGTGAGTATAGTGCTTGATAATGGATTGATAATAGTGAGGTATGGTTTAGTTGATTTGTTGCCTTGGTGAATAAATAAAAAGGATGAATTGTTCAAGTGTCAATAATAAGGTTTATGTTGTTTTTATGGTGGTTGAGAATGATGTGAATCAAATTGATTAAGTTAAAGTTTTCTTTAATATGGTTTTTGCTTTGAAATGAGTCAATTGGAATCGGGATTAGTGGAATGATGAATGATGGCCTATGGAATGGCTAAGAGAATTTGAGGATTTGCTTGAATGAAAAGTAGATTGGCGAAATTATATTTGTCTTCCTCGACTTATTTGGGATTGAAATCCCTTGAAGAAATGATGTTGATGGTGTTTGTTGGATGCTCTGCATCAGATGTACCCTGATGATTGAGTGTTTTGATATGATGCTCTGCATCACTAACTACCTTGTCTATGCTATTGCTTACTATTATGGTTTCATAATTTTTTTCCAAGCATCCATAGTTTGTCATGGTGGTGCACCTTTGCAAGCACATGCCTCCATGTGAAGTAATTGCATCGTGCTACTTATGTTGACTTTCTAACTTTCTAAACAACTATATTGTACAATTGAAATTTTGTCATCTATCAACATCTAGTTATTAGTTACGGAATTTGAAGTAATGCTTTGAGTTTGAATGATGTGTAATGCAACGTAACCAACAATATGAATATAAACTACACAAATCTATTAAGTAGAATTCATTAGTTAAGTTCTCTTTATTCTATTACATCCTTGTACGTTTGAGTGAATCCACTGGCACTAGGAGGTGTTTGCTTGAAACAGCCAATATTAGCTTGCTCAACATCCAAAATCACATGTATTAAAATGCCATTCGTAAAACAATGCTATTAACATGTAATAAATTTATAATTGTTTACTAGTTACATACCCCACTGATAGGTGTACTGCAGAAATAAGTAGGTGGAGGACTGGTGTATCCAGTCTCAACACTGTGACCCTACAATTTTATTAAAATAATAAAACTAAATTAGTTAATCATGCATTTCAAAATCAAAATTTAATAAATTAAATTCAATGAACATGCTGACTTTTACTCGACTATCAATGCCATATGCACGATGCAAAATTTCAGCCATCCTCTCCATCCCTATAGCAGCATACAGATCCTGTGTAGCAGCATACAAATCCTGCATAGTAGCATACGGATCCTATGTAGCAGCCTTCTGAGTGTTGGTGGGGTCATATGAACAAGTCGCCCCGCAAGATTGACACACATGGGTTTGAAGGCCACCACCCGAAGACTCCCATGGATGGTGTTGTGCAATGGGGCTAGTATGATGGATGACACTCCGAGTCAAAGTGTTGATCGCCTGCAATGTCTCTACGTCAGCACTCTTCTTCGTAATGACATGCATAACAATGTGGTCACGAGGCGGCCTAGTGAGAGGTCATCTCCCTTTTTGTGCAGGATTCGGCCGTGCATCAGGCCTATCCTGAGCCAACCCTCCACCTCTCCCCTGGAACTCCCTCATATCAAAATAATTTGGGATTTGGTTCAATACAAACTCACTGTATAGTTTCCTAAGAAAATATTGGGGGACTTCACAATTATTGCACAGTGGGTAATCAAAGACCAAGTACCACCTATCATAAAAACGGTTCCTAATCTCTTGGTGGTGGCACCAATGAATAGAAAACCTCTTCGCATTGAGGCTAAGATTTTGATTTGTTCTAGGGTCAGTGAATAGAGAGCACAAATCACCTTTAGTAATTTTTAAATCTTTTACTTGTTTATATGATAGATTATCTGCATAATATGCCCTAGCTGCCTGCCTCCTATCTTGCCATCTCGTTATTTGTTGGATTATTGAATCTACATTTTTTAACATCTCTTTCACTGAATTTTCTAGTGTCATTCTTTCTGAGATTGAAGCATTTGGATCACTCAACCTATTGATAAGATCCTCAATTTATTTTTTGTTGTTTTCAATTTCACTCCTCAAATTTTGTTGAGTGCCAGGAGGGTGTTGAGTGACTGGTGTGGGAGGTTGATTTTGTTGAGGAGGATTTTCTTGTTCTTCTTGTTGAGGATTTTCAGGATTATTTGCATCTCCTACAAATTAAAAAAAAAATCAAATCTAACCTAAAACAAACAAAATCAACTTGAAACTAAGAAATTCAAAACAAATAGCAAACAATACTTTCATGGCCTCTTATTAAGGCATCTTTGCAAATGAAAAGAAACTATTGTTGATGAATTTTGAAGAATGCCTCCTCCTAGAACACGAGCGCGAAAAATGAGGGTTTTTGGCCGCAGGCAGAGCAAAAAAACAGAAAAGAGAAAATGAATAGCTTTCACTTTTTTTCTTTTTCTTTTAAAATGAAATAATGCGAGTGCGTTATAACATGAGTGCGTTATGTCATTTCCAATCTTTTTTTTGAAGTTGGCCACAAAAGTGTAACCCAACTTCATGCATCCGCCCAGTTGATATTTTGTAAATAAGAAGTTCATCTAATTAGGCCAACCTAATTGATGCTTGTGAAAGTGATTGGGTATATATAACATACTATTTTTGGAGAAGATGTATGCAAGTGTGACGATGAGAAGTAGTGCGAACATAATGAAGTGTGTCAAGTTTATCTATTGAGCTTTATCTGGAACTGAATCTGCACTTATTAGGTGTACTCTACCAGTTCATTTTCTGGCTAAAAGCCATTCAATTATTGTAATTTTGTAGGTAGTGAGCCTTTGTTTTTGGATAGTGAATCCTGGTAGTGAAACACCCATTTTGTAATATCTTATAACTGGTTATACTATTGTGATCTAACACTCACCGTGGTTTTTCCCATTTTGGGTTTTCCATGTAAAAATCATGGTGTTCTTGTGCTCTCTGATTTCATGTTTTGTTAATGCTTTTATTTATTTCTGCCATTGTTTGCATTGGTATAATTGGATGGTATCTGATAAGAAAATTTAAGAAGACATTGATTCACCCCCCCTCTTAGTATCTTGGATCTTTAACAGTATTTTGGATCTTATTTAATAATTTGACGTTATAAAATTTTAAAATTATATTTCATGTTCAAATTATAATTTTCAAAAGTACTAATGTTTCTAACAAGATGTTGCAGGCGGGTGGTCCCAGTCCTTAAGTTTTGGAGACAAAGCCCAAATGCTAAATGTTTATTATTGGTTTTTAATTTGGTCAAGGGATATTAATGTTGAAAATATAATTTGATTTTATGTGCATTTATTTGTGAAAGGGGAAATATGTTTTCATTTGGATTATCCTTTTATTTAGATATGATATTAAGGAAATTGAAGAGTTAGAGAGTTATTTTATTTTCAAAAAGGAAATTTGAATGGTTGGGGCAAGAGGAAATGAAAGATTGTTCTCTTTAGATTTATTTATTGTGTGCTTTTGGGTGGAATAGGGGATGTCTAGAATGAACTGGTTATAGGAAGGTATTGAATGAAAAAATATTCGGTAATTTTGGACAAGTGGTTCGGGTTGATCCTAACTTGGATAGCCAAGCTATACTTGAATGGGTAATTTTTGTGTTGTGATTGAATTCTTGATAGATGTTTGTTATTGTTTTGTGTAATAGAGGGTTTGCGTGTGTATAAGGAGCGGATATTGCCTGAGAGTTGAGAGCCTCCTTCGTTTGGGGTTGAGGAGGGTGTAGAGCCTCTTTTGGAAATTTTTGATCAAAGATGAAAAGTATGGAATTGTGTATGAAATGGGAGAGCCATGAATGGAAGTTTGATTTAATGAATGAATGAAGGTGTATTGGATGGATGGTGGTAGTTGTGTGTGGAGACTATTGGATGGATGGTAGTGGTGGTGTGTGGAAATTGTTGGATGGATGATGGTGGTTGTGTGTGGAGATTGTTAGATGGATGTTAGGGTTGTGTGTTGAGAAAGAAGTTGTATGATTGTTTGTTATTCCCCAAGAGGGAAGGGAATCCCCCTTCTCCCCCTTTACAAAAAATTGGAAAATGGATTCTTTGTGTGTGAGTCAGTGTTAATGTTTAATGTGCTTTCTTTTTCTGTAATTTTGGTATTTGGGTATTGTCTCCAACTTGAGGGTGGATCTTCTAGTCCTATGGCCTAGAGGTGAGTAGGACTGGGCTGCTCTATTACGTGTTGCAAATTCTAAAAATGGTTTGGAATGGTAGGAGCAAATTGGTTGTAAAATATTCTCTTATTGTTGATTTCAATATTAACGTTTAACTCAGTCATGTGTTGGAGATTTAGCGAAAGTACAGGGAAAATTTCAGTTCAAATGATGTATTCAAGTCAAACATTTACATTAATACAGTTATGCTGGTAATTGTGTCTAAATAAAAAATTGAATTACAAGGTTTGTAATTTTGCTTTGATTTATTTAATTTTTGTCCTTCGATTGATGGTTGGATTCAATAAAAATCCTTTATACAACCTAAGTAGCCTTACTAGGTTTCAGTTCTTTATGGGTGATCCCACACTAGTGGTTTACAATTTTTGGCCAAACTGGACACTAAAATAATTTTTTAAAACTAAATCTTCACTTTCGGGCACCTATAGCGGCTAAACCGTGAGGAATTTGAAGATGATAAAAACTAGAGTTTCATGACATTTTGTGTGTAGATTCTAAATATACTTTTTTCAAAAATTTTGGAATCAGATTGCACTTCTTTATCCATCTCCCTCGAAAACTAGTTTTTTTCAAAAAATAATATTTTTAAAAAGTGATGCTCATCGTATAGCATAACTTTTTTTTTATGAAGGATAAAATTCAATTATTTCGAATTCTAGATTTGTAAACGATATCTAGTGCTTCCACTTGGTTAGATAATTTTTGTTGAATATTTTTCTTAATCAAGTTTCAAAGTCAAACCAATTACAATTGCATATAGTGTGACCGATATACGTGTAATTTTTGTATGTATCAAAATTCAATTTTTTGTTAGATCAAAGACTTCAATATCAGGTGCACTCATATTTTTCATTTTTTTTTTTGATAATCTGCTATTTTTCCACATGTGCAGAACAAAGAGCTTAATTTTTGGTGAAAAACCTATGTTTAATAAAACTAAAAAGCCAAATACATAATAAAAACAAAACATATTAAAATTATAGTTGTTGGATGGCTCGTTCCGAGGACTACCTGATTCCAGTTGGTTTTGTGAAGTCTCCTCAATTTTCATCCTCAACTTGAGCTTCGAAGCGTAAAAATCTAGACTTTCAAAGTGCCTAAGGGGGAGAATGAGGGCAAAGGGGGTTCACTCGAACCCCCTTTTCTTTGTTTTTTTTAGGTGGGAAATGTGGGGCTAATATTTAATGGCTTCTCTCGAACCTACAAGTTCATTCGAACCCCTAAAACTAATTTTTTTTGCATGGGGTCATTTTTTTGCTAGTTTTCCTTATTGTAAACCAGTTTTATGGGTTTACCCTTATGTGATATGAGAAGTGTTGGTTTGAGTTGATCAAAGTTAAGGGTTAGGAAAAATCTCTGGTTACGGGAAAAGCTACCATACGTGCTTCAATTAGAATGCTCCAAATTCTTTCATCGTGGTTTGTGGATTTCAAAAGCTTTGAGTCATTAAATAAAACTTCCTGCTTTGCTCCCTATTGATTTTTACTGCCATAAAGGTATTGTAGCTTGTATAATTTCTCCTTACTATTGGATAGAGTCAGTAACTCCATAGATGGTAGTTGAATCATACATGGTTAGGGATTGTTATCTAAATGGGTAAGTATTTAATTCTTGTAATGGTTTTTTTTCCTATTTGTCTAATTCTTCTTATCAGTGGAATACAAATGTATTTTTAATATTGATAATATTTCGTTTGGTGTGAAGTTTAAATCAATGTAAAATGTGGATGTTTTTTTCATCTAATAAGTTTCATGGATCTTGTGCACTTTCCGAGCTACTATGTGTATGTCTTTTTCATCTAATAAGTTTCGTGGATGTTGTGCATTTTCTGAGCTACTATGTCTCAATTATAATTTTCTATGTATGCAAATTTAATGTGTTTGTATTCACAACATTTTAATTATTCAAAAATGAATTTTTCTTCAAAAGGAGGTTTCTCTATTAAATAGTAGGAAGTATTTATTAAGGAATATGTCATTGATAGTTTCCTCTTTTGCAAAAAGAAAGTATGCTAGAAAACATGGCATACTGATTTTTCTTGATGGACTAGTCTTGGAGTGGTACGTGTTTAGCCAGCACAGTGAGGCCATGGCCCTTTGCATTGAAAATTCTTAATTTTTATCGTTACCTTTGGTTTGTGTGTTGCTTTTCATTTTATTCCTATAAATGTTATTATGAAGTATACTAGTATATCTAGTTTTATAGAAAATCTATATAAATAACGTCGAAAGATATATTGCGAGTAAAAAGGACTTAACCATTTGGGTAAGCCAAATAGTGACTTTTACCTCTAAATAGAAAGATATATTGCGAGTAAAAAGGACTTAACCATTTGGGTAAGCCAAACAGTGACTTTTAACTATATTACCTCTCAAGTAAACAACCACAATTATAAAGATGTAGGCAATATGAATTTCAATTTCATTATTTCTTCCATGCAATAAAATTTGGAGATGCAATAAGTCACATAAATCTTAACTTTGGGGGAGCTTGCTAATACAATTTTCTCTAATGCAAATGTAAATTTCACAAAGCTTTCCAATACTGACATACAATAGACCCATTGCTTCCATTCTCTCATTTACCCCTCACAATCCCGTCCCTTACACAATGTCATACAACATACAACAGACCCATTGCTTCCATTCTCTCATTTGCCCCTCACAATCCTTTCCCTTACACAATGTCATACATGCAAAGAAGAATGATTATCCAGTGCCTAATACAATTTTTTAGGATAAAGTTATATTGTTTTATGTCATTAAAAAAATAATAATATAGAGGCTATAGGAATTGCAGGAAGCCAGTTGACTTCAGTGAATAGGACTGCCATTCTCATTTTAGCAATGTGTTTGTGTTCAGAACTTAACAAGTTCTGCCACTGGCATTGATGTGTAGCACTAATAAGACTTATTATTCTTTTTCAACTTTGAAGTTAGCTATATGGATTTATGTCAAGCATTTCTTCTTTTAGCTTAGAAATGCATTTCTTAATCAGGCCTAAAACACCAATATGTTTGGGATAGTTTTCCTCTGTTTATGATTGCTATTCCTTTTAGTACCTCTTGTTGTATTGTGCTTTAACCATTTTGACATAACTTCCCAAACTATAGGAAAAAGGGGCCTTTCTTATCCATGTACAAACCCCATCCATGAAAATATTACAAAACACAAAAATGATTAATTTTAACACCTAATTCATACTACAAAAAAGATATCTGGAGCATTTGAGTGGGGAGAGGTATAGATGAATTTACTGTTCACTATATTCACTATACAAAATAGCCACTATGAACTGCATTCTCCCTACCATTTTTTTGATTTTCGTCCAATGATGAACATCATATTTTATAAAGATCCCAAATAAATATCAGTATAGATTTTTGCATATGCACTGAGAAATATGTTAAAAACCATAAGCTTTTAACAATTAAGGTTAATCATTCACTATTTCTGCTACTATCACCTAATTCCAAAATTCAACTATTCGTTTGAATGTAACCATCCAAATTTTTGACCTGCTATGCCATTGAGAAAGTAGGTAGCAAACATGACAAATTGCTTGCCTTGGATGTGAGCACATGTCCCAGTTGCACATGAAGTCGTAGTTGGCTGAGGCTTAAAACAATTGGCAAACATTGGCAAGACTCAGAAAATTCATTGGATCAAAACAAGACAAAAATAACCCAAAACTCCTTAAAATCGCCAAATTCACTATTCTGCAAATCATGTTTTAGTCTTTAAGGTGCTATAACAATAAAAAAAATGCCACTAACAACATTGGTTGAAGGAAAAACACAGATGTCAGGTACAAAGACTCGGGTCTTTTATTTATTATGTAACTAGGTAGTTTCAAGCAACTTCGCAGTCCAAAAATATAAGAATCTCTAGTGTAAGGCTAGTCATTGGCCACTTTTCATATTGGTTTCCACTTCAAAAAGATAATTACAAACTATTTAACATGAACGTATTTCCCCAGAAGCTCTGCCTACGCTCTTTCTGGTGGCCGTACAAAATTTGCAATCTTTTAGTGAAGCCGAGTGATTGACTATTAATGATACTCTCGTTGTCAAAACCCATGACCTCCCTAGGAAAATCAACTGAAAAGTGTATTCACCTGATTTCAAATGATATACATTATTAGCACCTTAAGTTAAAATACAACCTGCAGCAGCCATTGGGAACATAAGAAAGCCAAGAAAACAGTGAGAACGTTAAATGAAAATTCACAAGAGCACCAAAACAGAAGTGTAGCCAAGAAAACAGAGCACCAAAACCTCTTTGTATCGTGAAGTAACAGGTCAAAATGGAGTACATCAAAGTAGAAGCGTGTCACTCGCAATAATATAAAAAGCAAAAATGCAATAATGTAATTTTTATTACAGAAATGAGGCAAAGATACCTGAGTTCACAGAGCAGCCTTAAGGTCAATTTTGTTCTTGGACCCACCACTTTGTTAAGGTTCTTCCCAGCTCTTTTGCGAATTCTTTACAACCACAACAACAACAAACTTGAAATATGTTGGAATAAAGATAGCTGCCAAGTTCCATCAGTTTCCCTCATTTAGGTAACACAAATTTGAACACTCTGCCATTATATCTGATTTGAAACCACCATGCAAATGATCTGTAACACACAACATGATAGTGAATAAGAAAAAATACTGAGATGCAGAGTAGTGTCAAGAGGCAGTGAGTAGAATGGGATGTAAATGGAGACTTGATGGAGTCAGCAAGGGATCTTGGGAATATGGCTTCCATTATGAGAAATAAAATTAGCTTGTGGGGAAGGCATTTGATCTACGTAGGAAAACATAAATTGGGAATGAGTTGTATGGAAAGGGAGGGAGGAAGGTGTGCGTATATAGCAGCAGCCTGTGAAGAATTTGTCCGTCAATGCTTTGAATGTAGTCAAGGTTGTTTAGTTTTCTGGTTTAGTGTGTCCAAAATACCAAAAAGATAGTGTGAAAGGAGTTTGAGGAGTCAAGGACCAAGACTGAAGTCCCCACAAAACTGGACACGATATGCTTAGAAAATGTCTGCGACAAAGACCTACAATTAGACCTAACAGCAGAGCACCCTAGTTTGGTTGATTTCGATGCAGAAACAGAGCAGAGGTTTTCCATGTGTAAGCGGCTAGTAGATACAACAATCAACACATGGACATGTAATTGACAGGTGGGGAGGTGGTGACAGCTATGAAGAAGAGAGATAACCGTTATTATTTTAAAAGTTTCCATGTACACGGAAAAATGCCGCAGCAGTGGAACGCCTTTCGGCGTAATTATTAATCATAAGAGGTTTCAAATGGTAAACCCCTCAGAAAATTCCTGGGTACCTCTCTGCGAAACCACATACTTAAGCCAAGGCCTATTGGTATACTGAATTCGTGCAGCTTCTATCATTTAGTTTACCCATCCTTAATTCATCTCCATTGGTAGTCAACTACTCGATACTCATATTAAGTTTGTTGGCATTTGGAAGCAAATCAATTCCTGTTACTTTTTCCTTTGAATGGGCATCATTATACTTTGCATTTATATTGTATTCTTGTTTTCTTGCTATGTAACCCTAGTCTTGTATGGTTTACACTGTTTCCTCACTTCAATTCTGCATTAGTTGGCCATCTGTCTTCCACGCTGAGGTATTAAATTTCCATCATTGGCATATACCTAATTTTGTCATGCGCTATTGGAAGCTCTTGTAACACACTCACTCAATAATTCTATTTCCTTCAAATCGGTTATTTATGAAATATTAAATGAATATGTGTTATAATTTGTTTGCTTATACGGTTATTTTATTTATCTTTTACTTATTTCAAATAAGCTAATTTTGAGGATCACGTTTTCAATCAATATTCAGAGTCATGTTTCCTTGTTGGAATCGGCCTTTTTTATTTGGTAGTTTAGTTTTACAACTTTGTATGCTCTTGTATTGTACCCATTAGGTACCACGACTATGATACACGCGTTGATATTGTATGTTTGTCTTTTCAATTATTGTGCATCCTAAAATTTGTATGGAAGTCTCTTCCATGTCTTAACGAATGCTTCGTGTTATCTTTGTATCTTTACTTCTCAGGAAGGTTGATAGATTCAACATGTAAACGTAATATATATATTGGATTCTTGCAGTATACTTTTCTTCCTTTTTCTTTACCTATAGCCTTAGTAAAATAGCTTGGCCGATGCTATATCTTCTTCCACCACAAGGTAATCGATCTTTCTATATGATCCTTGGCCGATATACTATTACTTTTACTTATATCTTCTTGTACGATTGTTATTATAAAGAAAACTTGATGTTGTGGGTTTCACTATGTTTAAAATAGCAATTTAGTCTATAAAGAATTTGATATGCATTGCAGGGGGGAATCATGCTGTTGAATTAAAGCAAGAGAGTTAGTAACGGTCTATCTTAGGAACAAGAGTTTGTATATCATAAATATATAATCAGATGTATGTTGTTATTTATATTCATTGCTCTAAGAAAAAGAATGAAATCTCAAAATAAAATTGAAAATTGTCATCAGCAAAACATTATTAATTATGAACCTTTTCTCATTCTTTACCATTATATATATGTATATAAATATGAATTCAGAATTATGTGTAATTAGGAAAATTTGTTGTTTCCTCGAGATTGATTATATTAACGTTATTGATATTTTAATCATTGGGATGTTATTGGTATTTTCCAACTTGTTTATTGTAATGACTAAGGTGTCATTATCTTTATTTTATCCATTTCATTTCAAATTAAATGTAAGTTGTTTATGAGTATTAGGTTATTTTAATAATTATTCCATAAAAAAAGTTAACTAAAGGCAAATTTGTTAGTTCCTTTTAGAGTGGGCATGACATCTTCTTTGTCTCCTCTTAGGTTGTCCTCCAAACATTTTTCCTTTATTTTGGAGAATTTTCTTGTTGGGATTTCTAATGCTAACAAGGTTGGCCCTAAAGTTTTTATTTTTGAGTATGATACCCAGGTTGCTAAGAGGTGGAGGCTCCATTTTGATATCTCTATTCCTATTGTTAAAGCTAAATATTCTAGAGAGAATGATTATTAGCATGCTCCTCCTAGAGATTAGGTTAAAGGTAATTTTGATGGAGTGGCTAAAGGAAATCCAAGACCTATTGGTTGTGGGGGAGTGTTGCGAGATTTTAATGGTAGGTTTGTTTCTAATGTAGCTCTCCCTTTGGAAATCTAAAAAAACCACTTTGGAGAAGCTTTTATAACCTACCATGGTCTAAAATTGGCTCTGTCTAATGGGTTCAAGAAGATTTGGTTAGAGGGAGACTCTTTGAACATCATAAATTTCTTGAAAGATAAGTAACTTCCTAGCTAGTCGATTGAAAATATTATTAGATATTTTATCTATATTATTAAGTCCCTTAATGGTTTCCATATCTTGCATATATATCGGGAGGGTAATAAACTCATTGACTATTTTTCCAACAAAGGGATTTCATCGAGGTTTAGAGTGTGGGATTCAAATTACCACCTCCCCCTCAACATCAAGAATCTTTTAAATCATGAAATTCAATAATTATAAGGTGGATTGTAATGCTATGATTAGAGAATGGAACTCTAATGCCCCCTTCACCTTCGACATCAAGATCATAATGAAACTTGATATCAACAATTTTAAGGAGTTTCAGCCTTTGATTGCAATTATTTCTAGAAGTCACATAAATGTGAATTCCACAAGGATTAGGGTAAGTTTATGTGCCTTGTTCTTCTCTGGTGGAAGAGCTTGGTCATTTTCCTAGGCCTTATTTCTTTTTGGTGGGGTTTTCGTAGCACTATTAAGATTCTTCTCTGACCTTATTTTTTTTATGGGAGGTGTTAGGAGTAGGGTGGAGCTAGTTTCCTATGAGGGAACTTGAAATAATGTGAGGGTTTGAAATATTCTAGAGGAAGGTGGACAAATCCCTTACATTGAAAAACTCCATAGGTTTGATTAGTAGGTTTCTAAAGCTTCCATATTTGGTCGAAAGGATAGAAATATCTTGATGAATGGCATTGAGTTTGATATTTTGGAGTTCATAGGGAAGATTTCTGGTTTTTCAACAAATGAGAAAAAAATTCTAGGATAGAAAGGCTTTTGAAGCGGTCATGAAATTGTTCTTCAAAAGGTATGAATGTGATAAATTAGCCAAAGTTTCATGTTGTCACTACGATAAGAGTTCCATTAATGTGCCACTTCACCTTAGATGGTAGACCTTTACTCATCTTTTTGGGTAACATTTTATTTTGTTGGATCATTTTAGGCATAAACAAAAAGTTTCTTTCCCTTATTACATTATGGCCTTAATGGAATGTGGTATTGGAGATTTTAGGAAAAACCCTAGGTCTCCTATTTTGCAATGAATGTCTCATTCTTCTTATTATGGAGCATGTTAAGTCTTTTTCTATTCCAACAAAATCTCTAAAAGTCAACTAAAGCCCATTTGGACAATAGTCAACATGTTGAGCATCTATCAGATTATGAAATGGGAGATGATATGGAAGAAGAGGAGTGGGTGGCAGAGGATGATGATGGGGATTCCATGGAGATTTACTCCAACCCTCCTTTTGAAGATGCTCCTAAATCCAAGAAAGGCTCCAAGAAATGAGAAAAGCCCCAACTTTCCTAGTCTAATGGATCCTTTACAGGGGATGAAGATTTAGAGATTAATGCACCTTCTCCCACTATTAAGAGGAAGATTTCTAAACTAGTTAAGGGGAATGTTTTAGTTTTTTATGATAGTGGGTATAATTTTCATGCCTCTACTACTAAAAGAATGAAATCTTTAAATCTGTTGAAGGGGGTTGTTGAGGGTAATATGGTGGAGAAAACTCCTGGTCCTGATAAGGGGAAGAAGAAGCCCTCTCCTAAAGGTGTGAATGAGGAATTGGTTCATTCTTCTCTTGCTATTAGAAAGAATTCTAAATTGGTCAATGAAGGTAATGTGATGGGGAAATCTCTTGGTGCTGAAAAATGGAAGATGAAGCCTTCTCCTGAAGGTGGGAAGGAGGCTTCTAAGACTAAAACTAAGTTGAGGAAAGAATATGGTAAAGGTAAGGAGAAATCCAAAGGGATAGATATCTCAAGTGAGGATACCTCTCATGAGAAATAGGGTACTTATTCACTTGATTCTGAAGACTTGAATGTCATTAAAATTTAATAGGGAGGACATTTTTAATATTTTGGGTCTAGCGAAGGATATTTTTACTTCAAAATGTTCAAATCATTTTTTATGGAGATTATTCATATTAAGGTGACAGTTCAATCTTTGCAAAACAAAGCCGAGCAGAAGGGACATTCAAAGGATGTGTCAAGAAACTTAGCTGAGAACAACAAAATTCTCATGATTCTCTAAGAGGTGGCTAAAGATGTGCGCTTAATGAAGAACGAATTTGAGTCCCATATTAAAGTTTTAGAGGAAAAAAAAGAGAAATATTACCAGAACCTTGGAAAGGTTGTATAGTTTAGCTAAACTATGCTTCAGAATAATGTTGAAGGGATTCACACCCTAAATGAAAAAGTTAGAAATTGGAAAGATGATGAGGATTTGGTTGGGTTGCTGAAGGATGTTGATGTTGGTGATGTTGTTTTGGTTAAAGGTAAAGAGGGTTCGTAGACTACTTGAGTGGGTCTGAGTACTTGAACCCATAGTCATTCAAACAAACCCTTGGAAAGTAGAATAAAGAACTCTAGGAGGTAGCTGAGTTTCACAACCGAATGATTATGTAGGATTTAGAGACAACCAAGATTCTAAAAGACTTACAATAGGTTGTTTTATGTTTATTGTATGAATTTTTGTTGTTTTGTTGATGTTTGGCTACTTGTTTTCCCTGATTTTTCTCTAGCAACATCTTTTTTGTAAAGGGTTTCATATTCCTTCAAAATTTGTTTTACCTTTAATAAAAACATTATTATTATATATAAATTATATATTATATATTATATATTATTATTAATATAAATTATTATAATATATAAGAGAAACATATGATATACATATAATATGTTGCTTTATATATAATATAATAATATTATATATTATGATATTATATATATCATATAATATAACAAAATATGATATTATATATTATTATAATATACAAATTATAATAATATATATCATATATATTATATGATATTATATAATATAGTATAATAGTATAATATAATATAATATAATATAATATAATATAATAATAGGGTAAGTGCACAAAGATGGTTCCCAAAAAGGGGACTTAAGTGGATAGCTTTTTTCTGAAATAAGGAAATACTGACCTTGGATGTGAAATTGAGGATAGTTACACTCAAAAATTTTAGATGGAACAAAAATAAGGATCGAAGTGCTCTGAGTCTACTTTCTAAACTACTAATTTATTTTGAAAATGGTTAAGATTAAGGGGTTCAAATGAGGGATGTACATGAATTGGTGTTGTTTTTTCCAGAAAAACATAACATAGCAACTCTTGTATGACCCTTGTACGGTGAATTTTTTTTTAGTATTTTTAAAATCACTACAGTTAGAAGTTAGCTAATAGTATGTATTTGATGAATGATTTTTCTAATAATTTTTTAATGAATATTAGTTTTTTTACTAATTCTTGAAGTGGACACTTCCTGAAAAATAGAATGTTGGCCGTGCTACCCCTACAAATTTTGGAAACTAATTGAATTTTTTTTTTAAAATTGTAGAATGGAATCTAGTTTCTAAAAATGTAATTTATTTGAAATTTCGATGAACGGTTAATTTATAACGAAAAAAACACCAAACACTTCTTTTTTCCAAAAAAGAGACATACAAACAAAAGAAATAATGAATGAAAGGCTTAACATTTTCAGAAAGTGAAAAAAATTACATTGTTGGATAGCTAAGAGAGAACCTAACATTACCCAGATGTTCGATTTGTTTGATATTGAACCATGTGCAATCTTGATGGTGAGTACGAACCCGATTATGTGAAAAATTGTAGAATTTGCAAAAACACATCTTTGGTCTTTGGGAATGCCCTCCAAGCCTTTGGTTTGGTATTCCAAGGAAAATACCAATCCCAAGGCTTGGGGATTCCCAAAGCAAGATATAACGCACACGCATTATATCTTAGTTTTGACATGGTTTTTTTCATTTGTGGGGAGCATGTCTAGCAAGACATAATGTGAGCGCAGTATAACACGCTCGCATTATGCGTTGCTTTATGTTAAATGATACTCTATTGAATGTATGTTTATAT
>VDFB02144112.1:0-57026 GCA_007258455.2 Sequoia sempervirens
CTACATGAAAATGCAAAGGTGTACTTGCAATAGGGTAACATAGGTTTTTTGTGTGTTCATCATTCATTAGAGAATGTAAGAGAACTTATTTTCATCATTGGGCCATTATTACCGGACATCGGACAATCACACAATCATCACTAGTCACAAACGCAACTATGAAGATATGAATGTGATTTATATCAGCTTGGAATGTGGAAAGATTCTAACATGAGCATCAAAGAAATGAAGGTCAAGATGACTACAATGTTAGCTTACCCAATTTAATGTAGCAAAACCATGCTTGCATCAAGACATAAACACCAGGATGGCCATGAGAATGGTTGTGCAAAAACATTCAAGGATGATGCCATAAATCTCTTAAGTGTGTCAAGGAGACAACAAGAGACACTGAAGAGGTTCAAGACAACACCCACAAGTAGAAAGAAAATAAAAACATGCCCCATGCCCCAAGTCCTCTAGCTATGCATGCAGAGACTTATTAGACAAGGACACTCAACGAAAATCAATATCAGTCAGCACACAAAGAAAAGATCATGGCATATCTCAAGCATTAAGTGTTGCAATTAAAAATTTTTAAGTGTGTAAACTGATACTGAGTTCCGAGGATAAGGATTGAATGCTTGCAAGTAGGTAAGATCACATGACCGAACTAGATAAGACCAAACTGATAAGTGTTGAAAAACACACGATGTCGGGGGTTGTGTTGAAAAACACAGTTGGGTTAGTGCTGAAAAACACCGTTTGCGAGGTGTCCTAAGGCTCATATCCAGGGCAAAGCTGCTGCAGTGTGCTAGACAAAGACAAAGACCAATTCCAAACCAAGGCAATAAGGACAAGGCATGATGGAGAAAGGCTAAGTGTCAAGGATGCATGCTAAGAAATGGGGATGCAAAGGCCTCAAGTAGTGCCTGTTTCCAGGTTTTCACCACTTGGAAGAATTTTTTTTTAGGACTTTTTATATATATATATATATATATTTTTGTATTTTTGCTACCAAGGCGCCTGTTTCCAGGTTTTCACCAAGGCACTTTTTTCTTTTCTTTTCTTTTTGGGATTTTTTGATTTTTTGTATTTTCGAACAGGCACCTATTTTTGTATTTTTTTAGCATCATATTTGAATTTTTTTGGATTTTGTGACAATATATCAATTTTTTTTTTGTAATTTTTTTAGTATCATATATCAATTTTTTTGGAACTTTTTTCAGGGTCATAATTATATACAAAGGATGCCCCCAGACAGAACGGGCATCAAGGATAGAACTTCTTCAAGTGAAAAACATTGATATGCTCAAGGAGCTGCTCCCCCTCTTTAGTAGATAGTAGATAGGCACCTGTGCCAAAAGTTGTTGTGATGATGTAGGGTCCAAGCCAATTAGGTTTGAATTTTTCCTTCTATTCTCGATTCTGTTGATTCTTAGGATTCTCTCGCAGGACAAGATTTCCTACTTGGAATTCTCTAGGGCGAACCTTTTTGTTGAAGGCTTTGGACATCCGCTTTTGATAGACCCTCATATGGTCAAATGATGCTTTACGCTTCTCATCAAGAAGTTCCAATTCTTGCAATCTTATGGTGTGATAGTCTTCATCTGTAACTAGACCTTTGAGAGAGACCCGAAGTGATGGAATCTCAACCTCTAAAGGTAACACTGCTTCAGCACCGTATGTGAGGGCAAAAGGAGTAGCCCCAGTTGGAGTACGAATACTCATTCTATAGGCCCATAGGGTCGAATTTATCTGTAGGTGCCAGTCTATACCATTCTTATGAACTGTTCTGTGCAAAATCTTGAGAATGGTTTTGTTTGAAGCCTCTGCCTGACCATTTCCTTGTGGGAAGTAAATGGAGGACCAATGTTGCTTTATCTTGAATCTTTGGTAGAGTTCTTTAAGGTCCTTGTTTTTGAACTGACCTCCATTGTCAGTGATGATCTCAGATGGCACTCCATATCGACAGATGATATGGTTTAAAATAAATAAAGACACTGTCTTTCCTGAGGCAATAGAAAGTGGAACAGCCTCTACCCATTTTGTGAAGTAGTCAGTAGCAGTGATAATGAACTTATGCCCACCTAATGAGTTGGGATGAATCTGCCCAACAAGGTCAAAGGCCCATCACTAAAATGGCCAGTGAGATATAGAAGGAATTAGCTCCCTACCTGGAGCATGTATCAAGTGTCCATGTTTCTGACATTTTTCACAAGACTTAGCAAATGCTACTAAATCTATTTGCATCGTAGGCCAATAGTACCCTTCCCTAAGCAACCTTCTAGCCATGGAAAGACCATTAGAATGTCCTCCACATATGCCCTCGTGGATGTCAACTAGCGCTTGATCGGATTCCTCCTTTTCTAAGCACCTAAGAAGTGTTCCATCTAGACCCCTCCTATACAAATCACCAGAGATGAGGGAATGGCGAGAGGCATTGTGGATAAGGTTTCTTCTTTTAGATTGGTTAAGTGTATCGGGGATGATGCCATCACGAAGATATGAGTAAATAGCACTATAGCAGGAGGATTCATGATTGACAAGGGTACAAATGACATGGCTTTCAAGTGAGTCAAATATGGGATATCGTAGCTCTTCCACCAGGAATTCATATCTGGACTCATGTTCCTCTAACTGAAGAAGTGAAGCAAGGGTGGCCATAGCATCAGCTGCTTTGTTCTCAGCCCTAGGGATTTGCTGAAAGGTGACAAAAGTAAAATACCGTCTTAATGAATCAACCATTTTTTTGTAAGGTACCAACTTGTCATATTTTGTTTGGTATTGTTCATTGACTTGGTTGATGATCAGCTGAGAATCCCCATAGATATGTAGTTCTGTGATATTCCACTCTATGGCCATTTTTAGTCCATTTGTCAAAGCCTCATACTCAGCTATGTTGTTTGTGCATGAAAAGAGTAACTTGTAAGATTTAGGAATAGTATACCCATGAGGAGAAACAAACAACACACCTGCTCTAGAACCATTTTGCATGCAGGAACCATCAAAGAATAGTTTCCAGGATCTTTCAGTCATGTACATAAGATGCTCATCTGGAAAGTTGACTTGAATGGGCATATTATCTTGAATAAAATGTAGTTGATGCACGCAATAGCTTGGCGCTTTTTCGTTGCTTTCGCTCAATATGCTCTATGTCAAGATTGAAGAATCATCATCCATTTAGCAAGTCTACGGGCGACTTTACCGAGCAGAGTATTTGGGGATCAATTTTTCTATGAGGTGTATGGTGTGTGCGAGCATATAGTCTCGCAATTTTTGAGAAGCAAACACTATTGCGAGGCAAGATTTTTCAATACTAGTATAATTAACCTCATAATAAACAAAAGTGCGACTAATATAATATGTGGCCCTTTCTTTCCCTTCATCTAATTGAGCCAACAATGCCCCCAGTGAAGATTCAGTAGCTGAGACATATAAAATGAGAGGTTTTCCTGGAATGGGAGGCATTAAAATGGGAGGATTTGCCAAGTATTCTTTAATTTGATCCATGCTCTTTTGGCAATCTACCCTCATTCGAACCTGCTTAGAACACCTTTATACAATTTTTTGTTGAAAGGTTGTGCTCTATCTGCCAATTGTGAAATAAACCTCCTTATGGATTGAAGGTGCCCTTGAAGACTCCTCATTTAGCTGACATTTTTAGGAGGTGGCATGTTTATAATGGCTTGAACCTTTTAGGGGTCCACTTCTATTCCTTTAGCTGAAATGATGAATCGATAATTTGCGAGTAACACCAAATGCACACTTTTGGGGTTTAATCTTGGATTGAAATTGTTCAATGCAATCTGAATCACTTCATCGACCAAATGTGTTCCTCTTCTCTTAGACTTAGCCAGGGTTTCATCCACATAATCTTTCATATTCTTATGCATCATGTCATGGAAGATGGTTGTCATAACTCTTTGGTAAGTAGCTCCTGCATTTTTCAATCCAAAGGGCATGACATTCCAACAATAAGTACCCTAGGCACATGTGAATGCAGTCTTTTCTTGATCCTCAGGAGCTATCTTGATCTGATTATACCTAGAAAAACCATCCATCAAAGAATAGATCTCATATCATGCTGTCATGTCCACTATCATGTCTATGTTAGGAAGTGGAAAATCATCCTTTGGGCATGCTCTGTTAAGATCTCTAAAGTCTATGCAGATTCGAATGGTTTTATCAGGTTTAGAAATAGGTACAATGTTGGAAATCCAGTCAGCATAGTCTATGGCTCTAATGAATCCTGCACCAAGGAGCTTTTCTAATTCAGCTTTCACTAAAAGAGCTATATGAGGGTGCATTTTTCTCAACTTCTGTTTGACTCGTTTCACACCTGGAGCTATGGAAAAATGATGCATAATGGGATTAGTGTCCAACCCTGGCATGTCTGAGTATGTCCATGCAAAGTTAATTTCCTTCTTTTGGAGGAACTCAGTATAGGCTTTCTTTTCTTCAGGTGATAAAGATTTAGCCAAGTGTACAATTTTTGGAACTTCCTCTGTGCCCAAATTAACAGCTTATGTAGGTTCAACCAATACTGATGATCTGTCCTGGAAATATCTTGGGAGACTATCAAGTACCTCATCCGTAGGTGCCTCTAGGAGGTTTTCACCTTTGGATACGTCTTTTATTTTTACTTGTTTTGGTTCTGACACCGCCACATAGTGGTTTTCGCCATCAGAACTCTTTTTCTTTTTTTCTTTTCTTTTTATCTTGTGACTAAGGTACTTGATGTTAGGTTCTGTCATACTGGTAGCCGGTTCACTGGTGGAAGAGACTATAGGTTCAATGGCATTTAGATAGCAGGTGATCTCATAGTCATTGTGAAATGTCAAGAGTTGAGGCTCTTGGTAACGTTGAGACCAATCAATAAGGTTGGGGTGAACAAGGGGTAGGTTGATGACCGGTTCAAGATTAAGGATATAGGTGATGTCATCTCTGGTGACTGTAGAATTGGAATCTATCAAGTTTCCCTCTAAAGTGTCTAAATCAGAATTTATCCTAGCAAGCAAAGAATCGTCTACTAATGTGACATGTGGGTTCCAATCTTCTAATCTAACACATGACTCGTCAGTTACATCAAGTTGAGAACTATAAGCGTGGACAACATCCATATCCAAGTCAACTGTTGCATCTGAGAGTGAATCCCATTCAAACTCATGAGAGTCTATTTCTGAATTATTGTTGGAGCCTCGTGATGTAGAAGCCTCAAGATTTGGAAAAGGCTCTTCTCCTCTAGCAATTTGCTCAATCACAAAATTATCTGAATTATCACCATCCATTGCAGCTGGGATGGAGACACTATCCATAGTCAATCTTGCATTCATATAGTCACTATCTATTGCAAATGAGATAGGAGGACTATCAATTATTAAATCTCTTGAATCTTCCCAAAGGAGATTTGTTGAAGGTACCCAATCATCTGTTATGTCTTGTTGATTGGTCAAATCTGGTACATATTCTGTGTCATCTTTACTATCCCGCCTACCAGAAATGGGGACAGTGCATTTATTGTTGTTCATAAAGCCTAGGCCAACCGATTTCTTAGACTTACGTGCAAAAAGATCATGATTGAGTGGTTCGGCTCTAGCATCTAACCTGTGACTAAGAGGGCCATATCCTGGATAACCCATCTTCTTGACAAAAGCATATCCTCTCCCATAGGACTTAGGAGAGGGGGAGAAATTTTCATTGTGCTAGTATTTCTCCTCTTTGTATATCCAATCTCGAACAACTACTTCCTCTTTTTCATCTTGTATTGGTACTGAGGATTCAACAAACTTGTCAAATAGTGTCATTGCTGAAGATGATGGTTTCATCTCCTGTGAAGGCTTTCCATATGTTCTAGGGGAAACAGGAATCTTTGCAAAAGAGTCAAGTTGATACCCCCATGCCAAGGTCTACTGACTTAAATTTGTTTTGTGATGCAACAAGGATTGTTTCATAATCTCTGCTGCTTTCGGTTAAAGAGGGACATGAACATTAGTAGATTGAGTTAATTGATAAGGTGTTATCACGGTATGCAAATTTTGTTCCATGCAGGGGAACTTAACACAGCGGTGGTAGGTAGGCTGACGCACATATCATGAATCATGGTCTACCGATGAAATGTGTTGTATGCAAGGGGTCGGTATCAACAATTTGAAACAAAATATCTTTTTCAAGCTGGGCCAATCGGCAGGAAGGCCAACCCTTAGAACCCGTTACGCCTCATCATAGGCAACTATGGTGATTTTCTTTCTAGTGTCGATCACTTGCTTTCTGAATAGCTGAAGTTTTTAACAAATTCAAGAAATCACAGTCATTGGCAAGCACCCCATCAATCAACCGCGGGTTTTATGAATCATGTAACTTCAATGTGAAGGGCAAGGGTGTAATGGATGGCTTGAGGTTTGTCGTATCTTTAGAAATTAATGTGGGCTAGTAATGTGATTCACCATGCCTGTAGCGGAATTGGTCCTATATCAATGTTGTTGGGGACATTTGTTGTGTGCAAAGCGTCCTCAAGGGTCTACTATGTCTAGGGGACAACTCTAGAAGCTCTAAGATTAAGATCTGTGCTGGAGTTTTCTGTAACTGATCTACAAGATTGTAGTTTGGTTTGAGAGCAGTGGCGGACTTTATAGTGACATTCTTGGATGCCACTTGCTTGGATTTGTTGGATGGACCTGAACTAGGCCCTCTGAGAATAATAGGGGCTTGACTCCTGGTAACAGCATTAAGGGCTTGGGAAGATAACCTAGAATGAGGACCTCTCAGCACCACAATAGGTTGGTTGTCAAAAATAGGGGAGAGTCATAACCATGCGGCTCCTTACTCCTTATCATATTAACATTTGGCTCCACAACTTCAAGCATGTTTATCACATTTTCTGCTGCTGTATAGGTGTAGTTGATTGTAGCTTTGCCATTCTGTGATTTAGAGGTTTCCCCCTTGTCGTAATTAGGCAAAGGTTCCTTAAAAGCCTTATGATCAGCATTGGTATTTAGGCCATCAACTTGAAGCTTTCCACTTTCTATAAAATCTTGGATGATATGTTTTAATCTCCAATAGTTTTCAACAGTATGGCTAGGGCCATTATGAAATTTACAGAATGCCTTGTCATCCCACCAATGTGGCTTAGGATTTGGAATGTGAAATTTTGCAGGATCCCGAGGATGTGCCAAGTTGTTAGCAATGAGAGTTTTGAGAATATCCTCATATGAGTCACCCAATTTGGTAAATTGCCGCTTCTAGTTTTTGGGCCTCTCCTGATATCTTGATTTACTTTCTTGTTGTGGAGGTGCATTAAGCTTCATTGCTTGCACAACCTTAGTCAAATTAAGAACACTTTGATCTCTTGATTGGGAAGAATCCACAACTCCATCATTGACAACTTGTTTGTTTTTGTTCCAATTGTTGTTCTTCCCTTTATCCTTATTGTTGTGTTGACCATTGGTGGTATTATTGTTATGTCTGGTTAAAATGTCTTGTTCTTTTAGAACATCCTCAATGTGGCATGCAGTTTCAATCATGGTATCAAAGGAAGTGAAGACTATCTTTTTGATCTCATATCTCATTTCAGGCACCAAATTACTAACAAGTATGTCAATCTTTTCATCCTCATGGATCGTCCTAGGATACCGAGAGCATTGTCTCCTCCACCTTTGCAAGAAGGTAACAAAGGATTCCCCCTGATTTTGTTTCAAGTTGCATAGGTCCAACATGAAATAACGAGATCTTGGCGGATTATATGCAGTGTTAGGCAGATGTCGATGAACAAGTTCTCTAAAAGTCTTGGCGGGGAGGTATTGGTAAACATTCCATTGCTTGTCCTTTAAGACTCCTAGGGAACAACCTCATCAAATGGGAGTCATCGATGGAATTCAAAGCTCATGGTATAGAGCCGAAGCGCACATGGTGGAGTGTGGATCACCAACTGCCATCATATTTATCGTATTGTGGGAATTCCACCCTCTTTGGAAAATCTTTCATGCTCACACTCTTGTCAAATGGATTAGGACAAATTGAGTCTAGTGAGAATGAGCTCTTAGTTTGCATCATTTTCTCCATCATTTGCTTCATTTGGTGGATTTCTTCCTCTTGAGAGGGATTTTGCTTTTGTATTTTGTTGTCCACATCAAAATTATAAGGGACTCTGGCACCCTTGTTGATTATACTTTCCAAGAACTTATCTTTGTTTTGTTCCAAATACCTCTCCACATACCATTGGAAGATAGGCTCTTCTTGTATTCGCATGAAGTCTTGAGTATCAAAGTCATAATGTGAGCTACCACCTCCATGTTGGGAACCAGGATGTACATGTTGGGAGTGTGGTCTTGAATTTCTGGGAGGAGTTTTCCTCCTATAGTGAGCATACTGAGAGGCCCTTCTTCCTCTAGGACTAGGAGATCTAGAAGGGGTCCTTGACCGCCTTCTACTTCTTGGTGTTCTGGAAGGGGTGGAGGGAGGAGAATTATGTCCACTATTAGCACCCCTTGTATTGTATTGTTTGTTTAATTGGTGGGCTAACTGCCTAGCTTGCTCCTCTTGAGTGAGTTTCCTTTGTACTTCCAATAAAGCTTGGCTCTCTTCCTCAAGTTGTCTAAACTTTTCTTGCTTTGCAGCTTGTTCATCTAGAAAGGCTTTCTTTTCGCGTTCAATTCTTTTGAGCCTATCACTTGTGAACCTTGAGGTATGTTGAAGTGGTGAGTTTGGTCTAGACTGTTTGAACAAGTCATTGGTATACATTGTATTGACATGAGCATCACGAGGTTAATTGTCTTGGTCTTTGTGTTGTGATCATTGTTCTTGGTGAGCTCGTCTCTTATACCTTTCATCCCATTGATGGGCATCCAAATATCTTGCATTAATGAGGGGTGAACTAGGTTGATCATCATGAGAAGAATTTCCAAATATCATGTTGTTTCTATGTTGTTCATAGATATCATCAAGATTTTGATCCATGGCTTCCCTCTCCCGCCGAGTGACAGTATAACTCATATCCATACCTGAGTGGGAAGGTGCTGAGGGGGTATTCAAGTCACTAAAATGGCTGTTTTGGTCAAAATAGGTTTCAGACTGACTCCTAAGTGACTGGTCAAATATTGGTTCCTTTTCCTTTCTCTTTTGACGAGTCTGAACTGGGCGTAGTTGGTTAAAGACTATCTGAGGTCGCTTTCCTTGGCTCACTTGATATCTTGTTGTGACTGACATGAAAGGGAGAGTTCAGGTAAACAGACAATTCTAAGAAACGTCAATACCAGACTAGGATAGTAAAAGTTTTCTCTTGTCTGAGAGAGATGGTGAAATAGAACTGTTGCAAATAGGTGCAAACCAACACTACCACAGAGGTGCTCAATTCTTGGGTGAACACCCTAGCACATATGGATCAGGAGGATTACTTACACAAAGTGTACTGAGTTTGAATTGTATGAAAATGGGTGGACAAGGAGACTACTAGCACTCTCCAAGTGTGTTATCAAAGAGTCTAAAAATTTATCTATTTGACAGGAACAATTCCTAATTTGCCAATCTCAAGCAAAATCGCTTATGAGATCAAGGATCACTAATTCAAAAGGTCAAGGACACATAAACCCTAAATACAGAACAAGTCTCTAAAACTGGGACAAGTCACCCAATCGAAGAACTCAGTATTTCAGTTTGTTGTTTGTTTTCAAAGATCAAGCAAGTATATCAACAAATTTTGATCAAGCACATAGGTTTCAATCAGACAAGTTGTGATACAAAAAGTAGTCGATAACTTGAGGATCTATCAAGGACAAAGCAACCCGGTAGTGTCCGGAAGTCTTGTTTGAAGATGTTTGGACAATGTTTAAGACTCAAAAACAAACACATAGCTATCCCTACCAAAGAAAATGGTGAGAAGCCAAAACCTTTGCCCCATTGCTTATGCGCATACGTGCACCTCACACAGCCGTGTCACCCCCTAGAGGGCGCCCGTGTTTTTGGTGTTTCCAAAGACTCAACAGTGTACATTCAAAGGTTACCCTTGTAGCAGGGGCCAGTGTCGCAACCGCCTCCAAACATCCAGGTGTATGCCTATGATGGGAATCTGTGTATGATCAACATACGGAGAGATTCTTCCCCCTCCTTGTGCAAAGATTATGACTCCTTTCGGAGGTGAACCAGGTAGGCAACTAACTAAGAGGTTTTTACTTGGCTTTCGTTCACAATAACCTTCGGTGCCTCTGATACAGAGCTCGGGCCTCGCAGCCACACCAACACCTAAAAATCACACACCCCCGCAAGCAGGGCTCGGAGCGGCGCCGCTCAGTGCAATAAACAGAGCTTTTCCATGATGATCATCCAAGTCATGGAAAAGAAGTTACTATGGTCTTGGAGTCTTTAGACTCAACAAGACATTCTTTATTATAGTGAGGTGGAATCACCGACGATAGGTGTGTACTCACTTGGGTCGTTCCCGGAGGTTCAACTTCCGGCAGACCCTCTAAAGGTGACACTGGACATGGCTCAGATTCAGATTTCTGATTTTCTAATTCTCCCAAAAGGAGAAGAGCATACTTCTCTAGCCCGTCTCTTTACCCAAACACGCTAAACAACCTTAATCACCGAGCTAGTTTCACTTCACCAAATCCACACGCTTTTGGGTTTCTGATTCTCTCAATGAGAGAAGAGCATAATCCCCTGACGAGTGAAAGTGCTAACGATTCACTACCTTGCTCCGCTCCCTAAGAGTTCGTCATATTAGTAAGATCGCCGAGAACTGGATTTGTCCTGGTCATCACCTCCATGTAACAAGCTAATTCCTACTCTGCTCGAAACTCCTAAGAATTTTAAGCAGGCTCTTATTGGAGCTATGTGAATTGAAAAGCGAGGAAAACAAACACAATATTTTTTAAATAAGATCTTTGACAAGCGTAAGTGTTTGTTTTCAAGTCTTTGTCACGCGTCCTGCAATCAAACCGTTAGTGTGTTTCAAGTTCTCTGACTGGCGTCCTGCAGAAACAGTTATGCTGTGAAAAAAGAATTCAAAAGAACCAGAATTAAAAAATCTAATTTAATCTAGTCAAAATTTAATCTAAAAAGAATTAGTTAACAAAACTAAAATTAAACTAAATTAATCTAATACTAAACTAAAAATTTAAAACAAAACTAATCTAAATTAATAAAATTAAAAATATAATCTAAAAAAAATTATAATCTAAATTAATAATTCTAATTTAAATTAATAAAGTTAAAAAATCTAAAGTAAAAAAAATCTAATTTAAATTAACAAAGTTTAAAAAAAAAATCTAATTTGAATTTTAGAAACTAAAAAAGTCTAATTTAAAAATATAAATTAAAGACTAAACCAAACTAACTACAAACTAAACTAAATTAAGATTAAAAACTAAATTAAAATTAAAAACTAAACTAAATTAAAAACTAAAAATTAAAAACTAAATTAAAAACATGCATAAAAATCTTCAAATTTGATTTCTGAAAAATCTATTTATAATGAGTAGACAAAAACATAAACCCATAAATTTTTTGAAGCAAAAAATAAAACCCAGAAATCGTTTTTTGATCCAGCAAGTAGAAGATGAAAAAATATTTTTTTTAAACCTTTAGCCAGGTGAAAAAAATGACGCGTGATAGTTTCTGTGCAGCTATTTTCTTCAGATCCGTAAAAGAAATCAAAAAAATGAAAGATACCCAGATCGGATTTCGACCCTAGCTACAAAACCCAGAAATTGTTTTTCCTAAAACTAAGTGGAAGCTGGATTTATGAAGCAAAACTAAAAATGGCTCCAATTAAAAAAATGACTTTCATTAAATCTCAATATTTTCCAATGCTCTGAATCTTTTTCACGGTGGGCGCCAAAATGTATAACTGAAAATATGTTATACTTCTGTGAATCCTTGCATGCAAGGATACTCAATAATGAGTCATTGCAAATCAATTCACAGCTTTCTATCCGAAAAGAGCAGGGATTGATATTGTGGCCCTCAGATTGACCCAGTTACCCCTGCAAATACAGTCTCGGAATGAGAGATTCAAAGAGGAGAAGCAAGAATGCCAATCTCCATGAATCATGTTCTTGCAATGCAACAATGAAAACTAATCTAAATGACTGTAAAATGCAATAAACAAAACTAATTTATTGAAATGAAAATTGATCTACATGCAATGCCATAAATGAATTACTTTGCAAATTAATCTACTATGAAGATTAAGCTAAAATGTAATATTAAACTATATGCTCTAAAGCTGAGATGCTTATAAAATCAAACTAATGTGTAATCTCAAATGATAAAATTCAAAAAATTGTAGCATAAGTCTGATGTAAAATTCGTGATCCTTTTAAATGAGAATGAGAGGGATCATTTTATAGGCAAAAGTGGAATTGAAGGCAAATTCAGAAGCAATGTGGGATAAATAGAAAAATAGAAACAAATCTTGATTGGAATTCTTTTTTAGTTTATTTCCCTTTTAACTGATTTGTTTCCTTTTTTTCATCAAGGATATTCTTGAGAGGATATTTCATTTATTTATTTATTTAAATGATAATATATCTTTTAATAAAATAAAATAAGATTATGTAATTTAGAAATGAATATTAATAAAATAAAATAAAATTATTTAATTAAAATAGATTTAATTAAATAGCATCATTTTATTTAAGTAATATTAACTTCAATTAAATAACATTATTTTATTTATTAAAAGGGATTTATTTCTTTTGATTAAATAAAATTAATGAAGCATTCAAATTAGGAAAATTGAAACATTTGAAATAGTTATGAATTGATTAAGAAATTTGATTTGAAAATGCGACAATCATTGATTCAGAAAGTTGATGTTGACAAATTAAATAAATGGGGCCCAAAGTCTAGGTGACCATTTTAGGTTGCATACACAAGGCAATCATCCATAGTAAATTTGAGGATTGTTAGGCATTCAAGCATAGGGAAAAATTATGGTTCATTGATCCTAAACTAGCTACATTATTCTTGTGAAAAAGGTCAACAAAACCCTTAAGAGGTGAGTCAATGTAGAGTTATTTTAAGAGTATTTTCCCATATAATTATTGAGTAATGATCTTTAACTCATGGAAAAAAAATTATAATTCTCTAGCTAGATACCTTGCAAGCATGCATTTGAGCCTAGGCTTCACACATATGTTCACTCATTGAAGATCCATAAAAATAGAATATATCACTACCATATAAGTATATGAGTGATCATAAAATTATGCTGAGGTCTCTACTATTCTAGTGAGGAAATGTTAATGATCATCCATAGATCAACTTAGTGTCTGGTCTTTATCTAAATTTAACTATCTACTCAGTTTAACAATCACGATTTAAATTGTAACATATTATGGCATAGTATCATGTTGTAAGATAGTATGAATCATAATATATGCGTAAGGCCCATATTATTAACTCAATTAAGGTACCACATACAATTACCCTTTAATTGGCCATTAGAAAACAATATAAAACACCAAAGTACATGTTAAATATTTTCATTGTAAGGTGAAAATAATAAGTTAACATCTCAATAGAACATAATGAAGCATCATTAATTATGCATACATTTAGATCTATTAATTTATCATGTGGTAATAAATACATAAACTAATTGAGCATAATCCATAATAAAAACACATAATTTATATCAATTCTAATGATCCACTAGTCTCACAAGTAAGGTTTAACTTATTGTTTTCTAATCTAATTATATCTAGATGTTCATAACGTTTAATTGATTATGTCTCAACATGTCTCTAACTTAATGAATACACATTTAAATGTATAATATTTATCAGATCCTATTTCATTGTCAATATCAAGGACCCTAATTTACTATGTATCAACCTAAATCTATGGAATAATTTCTTCCATAGGCATGCCTACATACTTGTCTCCATACAATCAAGATCATAGGTCATTTGGATTTGGTTTTGAAACATACATTTCAAATGCAAAAAAAATTGTTTGTTTTCAATTTAGGGTTTTCAAATGCAATTTTTTTTGTTTGAATTCAATTTAGGGTTTCAAGAAGCAATTAGGGTTTTAAAATGTAAAAAAATTGTTTGATTTCAAATTAGGGTTTCAAAAGCAACCAGGTTTTTCAAATGCAAAATTTTTTGTTTCATTTTAGTTTAGGGTTTTCAAATACAATTTTTTTTTGTTTGATTGAACAATTTAGGTTTCAAAAGGTAATTTTTTTTCTTTGGTTATGATTTAACATTGATTTTTTTTCTTTTCAATATCTGAGGGTTTCATTCTATGTTTTCTTTTGATTTCTACAAATCACCATTGCTTTTATTACAAATAAATAAAAATGCACAAAAATCCATAGAAATTAAAAAAATACATACTAAAACATAAATTTGTATTAAAAAATTCAAAAAAAGATGAAAAATGGAAAAATTTGTGGTCGGGCTCATACCTGGAGGTCCCTGTTTGCTCTCCTCAATCGAGATCTCGTGCACATAGGAGAAAATTACTAAAGTTTCATTTATTTTAAAAAATAAATACCACTATAAAATGGGATCCAGTTTTCTAAAGGTCGGCTCGAGAACCCATTAGTAAATGGGATCCTATTTTTAAAAAAATGGGATCTCATTTTGATTTTTGGCTCGGGATCCCAAACCTAAACGAGATCTCATTTGTTAAATAACAAGATCATGTTTATTAAATAGCAGGATCCCATTTATTAAATAACGGGATCCCGTTTATTAAAAAATGCGGTCCCATTTTGTTCAAGCCGATTTCAGGTTTTTGTCTAAGGAAAAAGCTTTCATGTTTCATGGACTCACCTTCTTACATTTACCCTTGATGATGGATGACTGAATTACCTTGAAGACCCATCTTCTTGCATTTACCCTTGATGATTGATGATTGAATTACCTTGAAGACCTACAAGAGGTTAGTCCACATAACACAATAGATTGTTGTAGCCAACATGTAGAGAAGAGATTGTATGTATCATATAATAATTTATCATAGTTCATAAAAGAGTGTTATAATGTTCAAATGAGACGGAAAACTTGTTTCTATATGAGTTTAAATATGTTTTGCATTAACTGTTATGATAAGCCAACAAAGGATTTTGAATTTATGAACATATTAATGCCGACGATAAAAAATTTAAATTTAGGGCCTAATTAAGGGGGACAAGGGTGCTAGGACGCCATAGTCCAACCCTATTTTGATTTTTAGATATTTGTTAAATAAATAAATAAAAATTTAAGAAAAATTTCAAGGCCAAACTATTTTTATTAATATCATTATAAACATTAAAATTATAATCAGATTTATAGTACTGATCATAGGGATGCCAAAATATTTCAAAATTGTGTCTACCCTATAAGACACATCCACCTTTCATTCCCAGATTAACCAGAATTAGATAATTAAAATCTAGCTCTATCAAAATTGTGTCTTATCTATATGACACGACCACCATAGAGACCCAGATATAATCATTATTTTCTGCATACATATGCATATGATTCAAACTAAGAAAAACCCTATCTATATGGCCGATTACTTGCAGTTAGAATTGGACAAACTTTACAAAATGTTTAACATGCAAAAATTCAAGGAGCACATGAATTTATTCATTCTTCCATATCAGTTGCATTTTTCTTTGAACCTTGACCATCTTCATTTAAATCAAATTCATTTTCACCCACGCCCTCTTGCAAATTCTCCTTCTCTCCCTGTTCTTCACCAGGTCTGTGTTGATCTTCTGGTCCATTTTGATTATGATGAATGAAATTGAGCCAAAGAGGACACCCATGTCTAATATGATTGTTCAACAAAAAAGAGAGAGCATAGATTTTTTCCTTAATATTGTCCACCATTGGATTTCCCAGCTCCTCTGAAAACAAGTTTAACACTCTAGTCAAAGCCCATGGATCATATCTTTTTAGACTGTTCTGCACTGCCTCAAATGTTGCCCTGTAGCATTGTTTAGTTTTGAGAAATTTCTTTGGAAAGAGACCACTCACGAATCCTCTTCCTCTATCCAAGTTATATTCCTACACACATTGAAGAATTTTTTCCTTGCCTAACATAGTTGGCTGTGCCACCGTTTCAACAACAATTTCCAGTAGGTCTAACAACTGCAAAAGATCTAAAGCATTGGACATAAGTATAGACAACATTTGAGATGGAAAAATTATCCTAGGATCACTTGGACTTAAAACATGCTCTCCAATCACAACCCTGATACTGCCAACCAAGCTAGGGCATGACACTTTGAAAATATAGGATAATTCAAATTCTCTAATATCCTCAGAAAATGGACGCTCACCCAGTTTGATTTGCACAAGAACCCTAATTTTTTTATAGTGTATTCCATTGGAAACCCTTGAAACTCACCTAAAAACTATGCAAGTTTTAATAAGAAAACCAACACCAAATCCCATAACCCAGAAAAGGACAGTGAAAGTCATAGACAGGCTTGAGACCACTTTCAAAATAGAACACACAATGAAGCACCTAGAAACAAGGTACACTCACTATGAATTTATCAGATTATATGTCATTTTTACCATAGGAAGCTCACATAGAAAACTTGACAAAGATTTACCAGAGAAACCCAAAGGAACAAGGAAATGCAAGAAGTAGAATTTACTGCAGTGCTGAGATTTCCTAAAAACATCCCCAGAAATTCGATGAAGTTTGGCCACTGAAACCATGCGCTTGTTGATGAAGATTCGAGAAACAATTGCATAAAATATAAGCGACATGCCCTTTATAATAAATGTAAAGTAGTAATGGAGTGCAAATGCATTTAGTTTGAATGAAATTTCACACCTATGGGAAGCCGCATAACAATACATGATTATAGATTGTAGCAAAGGCCCATATGAATTCATAATTCACCTTACATCAACAAATTACGACCAGTGTTGGTGGGTGTGATTTAACATCACTATTACAAATTATTCAAAAATCCCTCATGCAAAAAACATGCCAACTGAAGTTATCACCAGGCATGAAGAGTAATGATTTACTTGCAAACTACGAAGCCTTGAAACATGGAAAACCTTGCCACTAGCACGCTTGGTACCAAAACTCCTCCAACTGTAATGCCACCTTATAATAAGCTCCATCTCACATGCTTTAATCTGACTCCTTCAGCTTCTTCAGAATATATCCATCTCATTTGTACTAACATGCCTTTTTCATCCTTCAATAGACATGCCTCTATCATCATCTCGTTATCAATGTACCTTCATGATCGTAAAATCCTAGGCATCAAAGAAGATTAGAGAAAATAGATAAAATAATTAAATATGTTATGATTCATTGAAATATAAAATTTCAATAGAATGGCCCCTGCAACAAGACATAAAACATCATTAGAAAAAGAGGTATCCAGGTTATGAAAACCTAATTTTCTCAAGATTGATTAAATCTTGAAGTGGTTCAGTGCACAAGGTTGACTCCAACCCATAAGATATTTCACTCACTTGTTGCTCACAACCAAGACTTGCAAGATGATCAGCCACATGATTTCCTTCTCTATAAATGTGATTTAATTCAAAATATTCCAGAGAATTGAGTAATCCCCAAACTTGATCCAAAACATATTGCAACTTCCAATTTGAAGACCCTCTAACCCTACAAGCATTTATAATGATTAAAGAATCACCTTCAATAAGGACTTTTGAAAAATTGAGTTGCTTGATAAACTACAACCCAAGAAGCAGAGCTTGAACTTCTGCTTGATTATTAGTTCCAATGGGGAGGTGAATTGATTTTTCTCCAATGAGCTCACTGACATGATTTCTGACAACCCCTGCATCTGATTGACCCAGATTCCCCCAAGCTGCACCATCAAAATTTAACTTTATAAATCCTACAGCCAGGGGATTCCACACCACCTTTTTCCTATCTTGTTTGACATCCACATTCGGATTTTAGTTCCCTTTGAAGGGAATAAATAGCGAAGGCCAAGCCTTGATTTGCTTAGAATCCTAATCAGTGAATTCAAAACCAACATGTTTTGAATTTAGTACATAAGTATTAACAATTTCACAGATTGAATTTTCCAACCTCAACAACACTTGTTCAATACTTGATGTTTGTTTATGAAATATCCTTTTATTTAGCTCCCACCAAATACACCAAACCACTGAGGAAGGAATAACTTTCCATAAATGGTGCAGGAGCACCTTGATCATGAAATTCCTTCAAAAGGCTAATTTGTCAAATATGTGTGTTCAAGTCTAAAATCATGTATCAAGGCTATGTAATGCCTAATTTGAGCGTGTTCAAATCATATAATAGGTCCTTAGGTGGTTCCCTAATTATATTTTCAAAATATTGTCGAAAGGTGGGAAAGTTGTCATAATGTAATTATGTAAACAAAAGTGCACAAATTAGGAAGATTAAGAGGCATCTGGTAGTTTGAACTGAATGGGGAGTTAGAAAAGTAGTTAATGAAGGGGAAGCATCTTTAAAATGCATTTTAAGGTGTGGGAGAAAGAGGAGGATTGTATTCTTGTATTCAAAACTTTGAAATAAAGGCTCTGTTATGCAAATTCTGTGTTTTCTTCTTTTACCAGTCCCTGTACAGACTGTATTGAAGTCTAGAGATCAATAACTTGTTTATTTATGAGGTTGTGAATCACTCATCATCTAAAGGTGTTTTGAAGTACATTATTTCAGTTTAGAGGATTTTGAAACAATAATTGGGTAAACCCTCAAAATAAGGTTTGAGAGTCCTTTAAGGGAAAAAGCTCTCCATCCCATCGATGTAGGCATGATAGGTTGATGGGATGGATTGTAATTAGTGTCTTTTTGTGTGTTTGGTGTTTGTTTATGGTGACGGGATAGTGAATAGCAAGAACACAAGGATATGATGTAGTTTTCAAATAATTTCTGAGTTTTCCACTTGAGAATGGAGGTTACAGGAAGGGTAATGAAGAGATAGCATGTGCATGGGCTTGGAGGACATATTAAGACATGTTTCAAGTGGTTGTCAGTGTGCTGGAGGTTTGCAAGTGTTTTATTCAAGAAACCCTCACTGTTGGTTGTGTTTTTAGCCCACAAACAAGGGTTTGATGGGATAGTAAGTATTTAAGCCTTTCTACCCTTAAAAACTAAAGAATCCTGAGTTTGGAGGTATGAAAAAAGACTGTTTGAGATTTATTGGTGTTTTGGTGGAGATTGGTGAACACTTACTTTGTAAAATAGGCCTAAATTTGTAGCCTTTCTTTAGTGAATAGTATGAAATTTGGTGTTTCCTTTATGACACGCTACTGAGAACTTTTGGTATGTTATAATGTGTTGAAAAATTCTTCTAGATGTATATTGCGATTGTGAATAATCCTTGTGGAAGAAATGGAATCACCCGATTAAGGGTTTTGGTATCCTACAAAGAAACTTGATGAAGTGATTGCTAAACAGAGGTTTGTTCAAAATAGTGATAATTGTGATTAGTTTTATGATGAAATTATTTGCATAATGGCATTAGATTTGTAACAATGCTTGGATAAGGTTGAGAGAGCAGATTTTGATAGTATGGTGATTTGGACATATGAATTTAATGTGCTTTAATGGAGTTTGTATGCAAGAAACCGAGATTCTGTGTATACAGTGTTTTGAGTGTTTGGTTTGGGTTTCAATCTATCTAAATGGTGATGGAAAATGTGACTTAAGGTCTAGAAGAAATCCTGAAGCAATAATTGTCAATTTTGATGTCTTGAACCATATGGAATCATGGTGTTTGTGAGTAAGCAAATGATGTTTGTCTGCAAATAGAGAAGTGACTCACAGAACAGTGATATAGGAGTCTGATATTGGTTTTTTTTCATTAAAAATGATGATGCTTTCAATGATTAATCAGTTTGGTAATGGCATAGGTACATGGTTGGTTGCCTTGGATGGAAATAGATGCTAATGCGTATGATGAATGAATGGACTATTTTTAAAGGTCCTAAATTTGGATTTTGTTTGATTTTGATCAACTTGATTTGGAATAAGGTTTTGTTGAAGTGGAATACTGAATTGTTGTCTTGAAGTCTTGTAGAATTGAAGAATCAAAAGAAGTTGTATGAGTTTTGAGGAAAAAGAAAGTGAATTAAGAATTTGATCTTCTCCTGATTTGATTGGGTTTGATATACCCTAAAGAATGATGTTGTTGATGGATGCTCTACATCAATAAAATTGAAAATAAAGAATGTTTGTACAAAACAGGCCAATAAACTTGTGAAAATTTCCCAAATAGTAAAAGGAGAAGGAGAAGACCAACCTAATTTATGTTTCACAAAATCCCGGCAAGCATTTGTAAATGGGAATTGCATGAAGAGATGATCAAATTATTCTATTATTGAATCACAAATCACACAATTGAAAGGAGTAGCAATTCCTAATTCAACTAACCTGTCACTTGACAAAATTTTGTGCTTTAAAACTAACCAAGAAAAAAACCTTTCTTAGGGAGAACCACTAGATTCCAACAAAAAGACATAGCTCTTTGAGGTTGAACTTGAGCTTCCATATTCATGATTTCCTTATACCCCATTTTAATTGAGTATTTACCTATTTTTAAAGGTGCCCAAATAAGATTATCCGGTTTGTCATACCAAAATGCAATCCTGTCTCCCAAGATCCTGATTAACTCTGATTGTTGTAAGTTTGAAATTGAGGAATGATTCAAATTTTTCCAGAAAGCTCTTCCTGAATGTGCATCAAATTCTTGGATATAATCAATAACTCTCCAACCCAAACGTTGTGACCAATGTGTTTCTATTGATTGGAAGTCATACTAGGTATAAAGAGGAGGATACCCATTCCATGAGTCTCTCCAGAAATTTTCTTTCAAACCATCATGAATTTCCCAAGTTAAATGAGGGATAATCACTTTTCTACATGCTAACATGAAATTCCACATTGCAGAGCCTTGTGGAGGATTAGAAATTGTGAAAATACGTTCTGAATCCTCACAATCTAAATACTTGGATTGCATGATCTTGCACCACTTAGAATGAGGCTTCTCATGCATGTGTCAAACTAACTTTTCCCCCAATGCCATATTTCTTGAAGCCATATTGTGAACTCCTGCCCCACCTTTTAGTTTATCCCTACAAATGTTTTCCAAAGAAATAAGTGGAATTTTCTTTTTGCAATCCATGTCTCCCTTCCATAAAAAATATTGGATTAGTTTCTCAATTGTAGCTATTATAGAACTAGGATCCTTCAAGACTGCCATAAAATAGTTTGGAATTAAAGATAAAACATATTTAATCAATAATATTCTCCCTGAAATTGAAAGCCAATGCCCTTTCCAGTTTGTAATCCTAGATTGAATACTACGAATAACCTTATCCCAATATGAGATCCTATTGGGACCTGAGAAGAAGTGAATGCCCAAATATTTATAGGGGAGATCGGCTTCTTGAAAGCCTAGAAGCTGAATGATTTTAGCTTTCACCAAAGGCTTAGTATTAAGTACATAAAATTTAGATTTATTTGCATTTACACATTGCCCTGAAGCCAAGGTATATTTATCCAACAAAACCTTAATTTTCTTTGCTTCTAATATTGTAGCAAGACCAAAAAGAAGCGTATCATCTACAAACAAAGAGTGAGTCACTTCTATATCTATGGAAGGAATTTTTATTCCTTTAACCAAATTTTGTGAATGTGCATGATTTACTGCTCTACTCAATGCTTTAGCTAAAATGATAAAAAGAAAAGGAGACAACGGATCGCCTTGTCTCACCCCCTAACTTGAACTAAAAAATATTGAAGGGGTTCCATTGACCAGAACTAAAAAAAATTCCCCAGACAACAAAGAATAAATCCATTTACACCATTTTTCTTGAAATCCAAACTTTCTCAAAATTTGCATTAAAAAGGACCAATTCACTCTATCATAAGCTTTTAGCATATCCAACTTAATGATTAAAGCAGATAGAGATTGTGTAGATATGGAATGCAACACTTCATGAGCTACTAAAGCACCTTCAACTGTTTCTCTGCCAGGGACAAAACCACCCTACTCTATAGAAATAATTCTCAGAATAATATGCAACAATCTCATGTAAATTGCTTTGGTGAAAATTTTGTAAACTGTGTTACAAAGAGAAATAGGCCTAAAATCAGAAAAAGAAGAGGGATTGTTAACTTTTGGAACAAAGCAATGTGGGTCACATTAAAATGCTTCAACATATTACTTGAAGTCCTAGACTCTTCCAATGCTTTTAACAAATCATTTGCAATAAAGTCCCAACATTTCTGAAAAAAACATGTAAATCCATTAGGCCTTGGTGCTTTATCAGGAGACATAGAGAATACTATTGATTTTAACTCAGTTAAAGTAAAAGGTTTTAACAATTGAACATTTTCTTCCTAAGAGACAAGGGTTGGAATAGTATCCAACAATTCATGCCTAACCAAATCAATTTGATCTGACTTTTTATCTGATGTTGCCAACAATTTTGAAAAGAAAGCTATCCCTTCACGCTGGATATCTTCCTCCTTGACTAATTTTTCCCCCGTTTGACTATCCATGATAGAAAAGATTGCATTCTTTGACTTCTTCACCTAAGCTGACCTATGAAAAAACTTTGTATTTTTATCCCCTTCTCTCAACCACAATTCTCGAGACTTTTTACGCGAATATACCTCTTCCCTAGCTGCAAGCTCTTCCCATTCATCTTGTTATTTTTTTTGCAATTCAAAAGAGACTGGATTCAGACCATTTAGAATAATCTTAGCATTAACCTCTATAAGTTGTTTAAACACAAATTCTTTTTGATGAAAAACATTCTTAAATACAATAGCATTCCAATGTTTTATCTTTCCCTTGACATACATTAGCTTACGTGAAAAATGAAACATGAAAGTGCCTTCCACCATAGGAGCCTTGATCCACCATTCACGTAATAGATTAACAAAATTAGGATGTCAAAACCACATCATTTTGAATTTGGAAGAAGATTTGGGATTAGATGCAACCTTTTTATTATCAATATGAAAAGATAAAGGGAAGTAATTAGATCCCACCCAAGGCAAAATTTCTGAAGATAAAACAAAATTTTCATTTATCCAATTAGGAGAAATCAAAAACCTAGCCAAATGCACAAAAATTTGAAGAAAATCCTTGCGCTTTTTTTTCCAAGTATAGTTTCCATCACTTGGCTTTATATCAGACAGTGCATTGCTATGAACAAAATCATTAAAATCCTCCAGTGTTTTCTCAAGAGGAATAATGCCACCCTTTTTATCAGACAGACTTAGGATAGCGTTAAAATCTCCTACTAAAATAATTTTTTGAGAATCTAACTGGTACAATGATTGATTTATCTCTTCCCACAAATGTTTCTTACCCGTAGTAGAGTTAGGTGCATAAATATTCAACAGACAAAATCTCAAAATTGAAATGAACAACTTTCAATAACTGCTAGTGTTGGTTATTTGTTGAAGCTTCCACTAATACAGTCTTAGGATTCCACAAAGAAATCAAACCACCCAATGCACCTTGAGCAACTGAAAAACATGAATTCCACCTCACTCATTTTTTAATAAAAAAGTCATTTTTTTCTTGAGACAACTTAGACTCCTGAAGTAACACTATGTCTGCTCCACAAACATTAATTTGATGCTTGATACAAGCTCTTTTGTTGGGGTCATTAATGCCCCTAACATTCCACATTATAATTTTCATTCAAACTTCAGGGAACAATTCACTCCCCTCAATCTCTTTTTGATACTACCATCCAAAGTAGCTTGACTTCCCAAGACTAACTCCTCTTGCAGCTTAACAACATTTCATTTCATTTCCTTTCCCTTTTGCCCAGAGATTTTTGAGAAGTTGGAGAAGGATTTTGAATTAAATCAAACTCAACATGGCCCTTTGCAATCTCCAAATCATTCGAAGAAGAAACCAATACGCTAAACCTCCCCATAGCTTTCTCCTCTTGCAATTTAAAGGAATTTGTTTTCCTTCCCCTTTTACCAGGAGATATGAGATTAGTTGGAGGAAAGTTATGAGTTGTAACAAGCTAACCAAAACCTTTTACAGTTTCCAAATCATTCACAAAAGTAGCCAAAATTTTGGAAAGATCCTTTATAATACAACCATCCAAAGTCATTTTCCTTCCCATTTCTATTTCCTCTTGAAATTTGACAACATTAGACTTCCTACCCCTTTTACCTGGAGACTTCTGAGTAGATGAGTAAAGGGCAGGAGTTTGAGATACTGACAAAATCTGAGAAAAAACAAACTCTACAGGACCCTTCCCCAACTCCAACTCATTACTAAAAGACACCACTATATTGGAAAAAACCTCTTCCCCTTAGTGTTAAGGTGAGAAGCTAGATAAAGAAGCAATTTTATTAAGTACTGAATCTTCCCCAGTTTCCTCACTGATTTCATCACAAGAAGTTCCCATCAAAGGAAGTGAAATTTGAGCTATTCCCTCAATATTACCATCTTCTAACAGTGTTTGCATCTCCAAAAAATCAAGAGAACCAAAAGACTTTTCATCGGCACATGTATCAGTAGAGTTTGACAAGGCGAATTGCTTACTATCAGATGTATCAGAACAAACCAAGAAAGACGAGATAGAACAAACTTGTTGAAAAGAAACCAATATATTTGGCAAATAAAGGTGCAAGGATTGGCTCAAAGAAAACAATTGAGAAAAATGAGGCAAGCAAAGAGGAATATGGATAGAGACCTTGCCCGAAGCAATCTTTCCTACTAGATCCAAACCAACTTTAGATAAGAAAACCTCATCCTTTGAAAGATTAAAAGAGTTGTGTCTCTGAGAAACAAGTTTCATATCCATTGAGAGATTCCCAAAGAATAAATTAGAAGCCAAAACAATTCTAATGAACAAAACAATAGCCTTTTTACAAAATCTAGAAATAGATAACCAAGTATTTGAAATTCCCAAAGATGGATCCACCAAATGAGTGTCAGATGAAGAAGCAAGATCGGGATTCATATGAAAACCAGGAGATGATAATTTTTCCTTACCCTTTTCTTTTCCCGTATATGAAGAAAAATCCTGATTAATGCCAAAAGTTTCATTACCCTAGAAACCCATGGAAGATTTAACATTTGGAACTAAAATTTCCTGATTTAACTCTTTTTTCCCCTTGCAAAACCTAGTCTTATGGCCCAAAATATGACAGTTTTTACACACATTAAAAGGAGTCTGAATGAAAAAATCCCGCGTAAAAAGTCCTGCTTTAGATTTGATTGTAACATTCTACGAAAAAGATCGTGTTGTGTCCAACAGAACACAAACTCGAACAAAGAGATGAGGATTTTATAAAAAGGAAAAATCATGCTTTAGAAAAATGCCTAAATGATTTGCCAAAATTTCAATAATGCCTGCTCTCTATATTCCAAAGGCAAAGAATGCATTTGAACCCAAAAAGGAATAAATCGGATAGTAGCCTTTTGAGGGTTAAAATTCTGATGCCAAGGCTGAATAGACAAGCCAAAACCCCCATAGACCCAAGATTTTCCTTTGTAAACCAAATCCCTAAACTTTTTCAAAGAAAACAAAACTATGAAAAAGCCATTTCCATTATCGATGTAAAAAACTTTAGAAACCCCTTCCCAATCATGAAAAAGTAAGGATTTAAGTTCAGATATAGGAGGAGAATACTTCCAAAACTTACAAATGAGAGTTGTTTGTCGCAAGTTTTGAGACTGCACCCTTAATAAGTCATCTGGTAACGTCACACATTTTCTTTTGGGAGAAGAACTATTAAAATCATTATCCACTGTTTCCCATTTGGTGTTCTGCAACTGATCTTGACCACTCGCATTCAACAAAGGTTTGCTAATAAAACCCTTGCCCAATGTAACATGTTAGGGTTAGAAAAAATAGATATCTAACACTTAAATGCAGATTTGATCGATAAAACACACAGAAAAATTATAGCAAAAACAAGACAACACAAAGAATTTAACGTGGTTCACCCAATCCAGGCTACATCCACAAAATCACAGCCATGCAATGATTTTATTATCCAATGTAAAACATATTAAAATATTGCTAATAATGCCATACTGCAACCCCCATCCAAACCACTTATAGCAAGCCTTTTAGAAGCTTCCAAAATTAGGGTTTTTACAAAGTCAATTTTTTTCTTTTTGGTGATTTTTCCTTTTTCGGTGACGACGTGAAGAAAACAAAAACAAAAAAATTCTTGGGGGCTTCCGGCCCATCCCTGGACCCTGGGAAAGGATATATGTCAAGTGTACAGTATAGCATGATCAATCGCCACATACCACAATAATCTTCCACTTGGAGACTGATCTTGGACGACACCGTTGCACTTACAACTCCCACTAGAAATAATCACTTTGGACCCTACTGCTTGGTTATACTTGAATTCAACCTTGAAGGCCAACCGAAGCTGAAGAGGAGCTCAACTTCTCCCATGTCACTACCTTCATAAACATATATGTTGGACTGGCATCTGTATGTATCTTGTCCAACTTGACCTGTCCATCCTCCAACACTGACTAAATGAGATGATATATCAACTGTATGTGTTTGGTTTTAGAATGCAAGGCAGAATTATTTGCAAGATGTATAACACTCTGGCTATCTGTAAACAAGTAATTTTCAGCCTTTTGTTTTCCCAACTCTTCCATGAAAATTTGTAGCCATATCATCTCCTTTGTCGCCTCTATTGCAGCAACATACTCTTCCTCTGTGGTGGATAAAGCAACCACCTTTTGCAACTGAGAAATCCAACTCACTGTTGTCCCACCAACTATAAATACATAACCTGTGGTACTCCACCTAATATCAATATCCCCTGCTAAATTTGAGTCAACATAGCCTTTTAAATCAGTATTAGAGCCCCCAAAACATAAAAATTTATTGGATGTACCTCTCAACTACCTGAGAATCTATTTTACAACATTCCAATGCTCAACTCTAGGATGACTCATATACCTGCTAACAACTCCTACAACATGTGTGATATCTGGTCTTGTGCATTGGTGTATGATAACCCTCCAAGGTTTGCTTGCACCTAACCACAAGAAGACATTACTTTGCCCTCACCATGAACCTAACAATCTTCTAGGCTCTGTCCTGACTTGGTTCACCAACTGAACCTTGCTACAACTCTGTTCCAAGAGTTCCCACTTTGTGCTTTAACCCTAGAGGATTCAACACCTTCAAAATTGTTGTCTTCTTCTCAAACACCACTTGAGATTTCAATCTTTCTCACTACACCTAGAAGAGTCTAGATGCCAATTTCACCATTTTTCTTGAACTGCTTATAGGGGAACTATAGGTACTATCTTCATGCTTTTCACATCCCAATGGGTCCATCTTGTTCGGTGCCCAACCATCAAACTACTCGATTTCATGAAATTGCCTTGGTGAGGCCTAAACCCTACTAGCCCTCACTAGTCAGTTTTTGACTTTTCCTGCTCAAACTCACCAAAATACCTAGAAAATAAATACCACTTTTAGATACCCTTTTCAGAGTTTTAAATCCTTCACCTAGTTTCAGACCTCTGTCTGCACCGTACAATTGATTCCTACAAACAAGGAAGATTAGGGTTAATAGGCCTAATAGCTAGGGTTTTGGGAATTTCTTGTTGATTCCTCCCACCATTGGATTGTTCAGACCTAAATCCTTTTCAACATGTTAAAATATGACCAAAACCTTCATGAAACCGTATAGATTCCGTATTGTACCTTCTGCCCCTGTCTAAGTTCTCAATTCTTTTCTTCCAAACTCCTAACCGGGTATCTTAGGCTCACCTAGGGTTTGGGTTTCCATATGCTAGCTTCATTCCACCTATTTCCTAAGGCTAAATATTTACAATTATGTGGCTCCCCTTTCATATTCTACTATTCTCAGGAAAATCCCGATGATAGAGTTTATGGGGGAGCCATATTACCCTAACTGCTCAAAACAAAGAAAATAGACACCTTACTCTCTAATCTATGAACCAAGAACAATAAACCTATACTAAGCAACTTGGAAACAAGGTAAAGATTACTCTGCACTGTACAATGAACACAAAACCAATGCCAAAACAGTAAAAACAACGCCTTTGATATCACTGCTCCTAAAACACACGGGATTTACAAAAACAGAAAATCTGCAAACTGTTTTCTCTCTTCACACCACACAATTTGATTACAATGCACTCTAACTGCTCACTCCGAGCCTTCACACCTATCTACAAGTTCTTTACCACATTGAAAGACATTTGTTCGAGCCTTTACCCTGATTTCAAGGGATTCCCAATCCCACTAAGATGCATGTAACTCCACAACTGCGGTTATGCCACTTCCACAACAGCATTTTGCAACTTATCTCCATGTTATGATCCTAATTTCTAGGACCTCAATCTCCTTGTTTCAAACCAACAGCTCCTCAATAGTCCTTTGGCATCTTTTAAACAATGATGATGTGGTTCTAACACACTAAATGCTTTGTAACTTAACATATGCTGTCCTAAGCTACATAAAGTAAAATTTAACACTAGTGATTAACTAAGATGGTATAGTCCTAATGACTAACTCATCCACACCAACAAGACCTTGTAAGGTCCAATGTAAACACAACAAAATCCCTGACTTGGCTAAGGTCAGTACAGGCCAAAATTGCAAACAAACATGAAGGAGTTAAGCCAAGGTGCCCCTGCACCATCCTCCCCAAAACAGAAAACTTCAATCCACCCTTGGATTGAGCAAGTTGATATCAACTCCCAACTTCTTGAACTCTGCCTCCTTGATCCATACTGCATCTGCCTCATGTTGTCCATGTCTTTGGATGAGGTGTTCTTTATATTCCTTGGTCCTGGTTTTCTTGTAAACTCTAGTGTCCAATACCTTATCAACTTGTTTGACTGCAGTGGAGGGAAGTTTGAGTTCTTCTACATCTTGACTAACTTCCTGGAGTGTCTGATCCAAATCTTGTGGTGGTCCTTTATAATGTATAAGGTCTGCAACATTGAAAATAGGGGACAGTCCACTGTCATCTGGTAATTGCACTTTAACTGCATTGCTTCCATACTTTTCCAAGACAGGACAGCGACCTATCCTCTTCATTTGCAGCTTATTAGGAACTCCTTTCTGCAATCTATCCTTGTTCAAATGGACCATCACTAAGTGTCCCACATTGAATTGGACTTCTCTCCTATGCTCATCCACCTTAACCTTATGCTTCATGGTATTTTCTGCCAAGGTTTTTTCTGACTGTCTCATGAATCTCCTGCATTGCACAAGCAAAGTCATCTGCATAGCCACTTCCCTTGACTCCATCTTTCAACTCTCTCAGTTCATAAACACCTCTAGGGTGCAGTCCATAGACAATTTCAAAGGGACTCTTCCCTGTGGATCTATTCACTGTATCATTATAGGCATATTCAGCTTGCCCAATAATCTGATCCCATTGTTGACCATACTCCTTGGTCAAGCATCTCAAGAGGTTTCCAAGTGTCCTATTCACAACTTCGGTCTGACCATCAGTTTGGGGATGGTATGCAGATCCAAAGGACAAATTGGTGCCCATTCTTTGCCAGAGAGTCTTCCAAAAATGACTCATAAACTTAGTATCCTTGTCTAATACAATGTTGATTGGTAAGCCATGAATCCTGACTATCTCCTTAAAGAAAAGAGAGGCTATTTGACTGGCATCATTGGTTGTTTTGCACGGTACAAAGTGAGCCATCTTGCTGAATCTGTCTACAACAACATACACACTATCCATACCTTGCTTTGTCTTGGGTAAACCAACTACAAAGTCCATGCTCAAGCATTCCCATGGCCTAGAAGGGATAGGCAGTGGCTAGTATAGGCCTGCATTTGAAGAAGTTCCTTTTGCTTTTTGACATACCACACAACTCTCTACATACTTCCTGATATCTAAGTTCATCTTTGGCCAATAATAAAACCTTTGGACAAGCTCTTGAGTTTTGGTGATTCCAAAATGACCACTTAATGCACCATTATGCTTTTCTTGAATTAAATTCTCTCTAATAGATCCTCTAGGAACACAAAGTTGATTCCCTTTAAACAATAAATCACTTTGCAAGGTATATTCAGCATATTTGCTATGGAAATGGTTCTTATACTCAAGACATACCTTATAAATATCAGAAAAGTCTTCATCATCTGCATATAGATCTTTGAAGTGATCTATTCCCATGCTTTTCAACTGAATTTCTTGAATGGTGAGAACTCTCCTGCTCAATGCATCAGCCACTTTGTTGAGAGCTCCTTTCTTGTGCTTGATATTGAAGGTGTAAGCTTGCAAATACTCCACCTATTTCATGTGCCTGTGACTCAACTTCTCTTGTGAATTCAAAAAACTGAGTGCTTGATTGTCTGAGTACACAATGAATTCTTTGGGAAGCAAGTAGTGCCTCCACTTCCTTAGTGCTTGGACCAATGCATACATCTCAAGGTCATAAGAAGAGTACTTCTTCTTGGCTTCACTTAGCTTCTTTGAATGAAAAGCCACCGGTCTGCCCTCTTGGCTGAGAACAGCTCCAATTGCTACATTACTTGCATCACATTCAATGATGAATAGCTTCTCAAAGCTTGGCAACACCAAAACAGGTTGGGTAGCTATATTTTCCTTTAGCAACTCAAAACTCTTGTTAGCTTGCTCATTCCATACAAACTTGGTTTTCATTCCTCCTTTAATGGTATCCAACATAGGAGCACAAATAGCACTAAACTATCTTATGAATTTCCTATAATACTGAGCAAGACCATGGAAGCTTCTTACCTTTGTTGATGTCTTTGGAGTGGGCCAATTGAGAATGGCTTCTACCTTGCTGCTGTCCATCTTCAAGTTTCCATGTGATAGCACAAATCCAAGGTACACCAGCTCTGTTTTGATGAACTCACACTTTTCCATATTGATCTCTAGCTTCTCCTCTTGCAGCTTCTTGAAAATCAACTCAATGTGTTGGAGGTGCTCTTCTCTCGTTATGCTATAGATTAGTATATCATCAAGATACACTACTACAAACTTGCCAATGTAGTATTTGAGGATTTCATTCATGAGTCTCATGAATGTGGAGGGGGCATTAGACAATCCAAATGGCATAACTAGCCACTCATAGAGACCCTCATTAGTTTTGAAGGTTGTTTTCCACTCATCACCCTCATGTATCCTAATTTGATGATAGCCACTCTTTAAATCTATCTTGGTATAGTACCTAGCTTCACCTAGACAATCCATGAGATCTTCAATCCTAGGGATAGGGAACCTATACCTGATGGTTATCTTGTTGATTGCCCTGGAATCAGTACAAAGCCTCCATTCTCCTCCTTTCTTAGGTGCTAAGATAGTGGGTACTGCACAAGGACTAATGCTTTTCCTAATAAGACCTTGGTCAAGTAGTTCTTGAATCTGCCTAGCTATTTCCTCATTTTGCTGAGGTGTCATCTTGTAGGCTGCTTTGTTTGGAAGGGTGGCTCCTGGTATCAAGTCTATCCTATGACTTATGGCTCTTTTAGGTGGTAAGGTTGCTAGTTGACCACTACTTACAATGCTTTCATAGGTCTACAACAAGTCTTGAATCTCCTTGGGTAACTCTTTCTTTTCAGCTGCCTTCTCTTTGCTTACCTCTCTTGGCTTTATCATCACTGCATAGCCAACTCCTTCTCCTTCTTCCAAGGCCTTTAAGAACTCTTTTTCACCAGCTATGAGTAGCTTAGAACCTGTTGTCTGCACCTCAGTATCTTCTAACAAAGATTGAATCTTGTAGGTTACATTGTCCTTCTTGAAGGTATAAGAATTCTTAGCTCCATCATGCACAACTTGACGGTCAAATTGCCAAGGCCTACCTAGGAGCAAGTGGCATGCATCCATAGGTAATACATCACACAATACCTTGTCTTTGTACTTTCCAATTGAGAACTCCACCCATGCTTGTTCATTCACCAAGACATGCTAACCCTTATTGAGCCATGTAACCTTGTAAGGATTATTGTGAGGTATCCTTGTCAATTTCAGTTTGCTGACTGCCTCCTCTGACACAATATTGTCAGTAGAACCTGAGTCTATAATGACCTTACATACTTTCCCCATCATCTTGCATTTTATCCTAAACAAGGACCTTCTTTGGCTTGGCTCTTCTTTGACTGGTTCTTTGATCAAAGTCCTCCTCATCATGAGATTCTCACCTTCCTTTGAGTTCAATGGTACTTCTGGTTGTTTATTTGCTACAGTAGTCTCATCTTGAATCAGATTGGTTCTCCTATCTCCTCCATGAGAAGTGCTACCTTTCTCAGGACATCTATAAGCCGGGTGTCCCAATTGGTTGCAATGATAGCATTTCATGTTGGTGAAGTAGCTGCCTCTTCCTTGTCCACCACTTCTTCCTCTGGAGCTGAAACCTCTTCCTCTACCACCTCTACTAGAACTTCCTTCTTGCTGTTCAGAAAATCTGACTTCTCCTTGGGCTCTTGGTTCTGAGCTTCTTCCACTATAGCTTCCTCTCTGTCCTCTGCTGTCTTTCCCTTTACCTCTACCTTTAGGGTTTTGTTCCTACTTCTTTTTGCATTTCTCCTCTATTTTCAAAGCCGTTTGATAGCATTGGCAGACTGTTTTGAAGTTTACTAAGCTCATGTCCTCTTGGATAGACCACTTGAGCCCATTCAAATACCTTGCTAACTTGATACTCTCTTCTTCAACGACTTTTGATCTAAGGCACAATTTTTGAAACTCCTCAGTATATGTTTGGACATCCATATCTTTTTGCCTCAGATTGTGTCTTCTCCTATGCCACTGAACTTCATAATCATCAGGGAGATAGGTCTGCCTTATCTTAGTCACCATCCCTCTCCATGAAACTATGGGACCTTTGCCTTCTTTCTCTCTTTCTGATTGTACAAACTTCCACCATGTGAGAGCTGCTCCTCTCAACCTTGACTTGGCCACCTTTACCTTTTGGGCCTCTGTTATGCCATCACACTCAAAGTGATTCTCAATGCTCTCAATCTAGTCTACAACTGAATCAGGGTCCATTTGTCCACTGAAAAGTGGCACACCCTCCATTGCTTTACCACTCAAGGCCTGCAATGCCTTCAAGAATGGTTCCTCTGCAAGAACAGGATTAGGCTTTGGAGCTTCCTCCTCCAAATCCTCTTCTTTTTCCTTGGCTTCCTGTTCCTCTTTCTTCTTAATCTTGTCCTTCACATTATCTGATGTTTCTTGGACTTCATCTAGGAGTTTCTCCATCTGAGATATCCTTTCTCTGAGCTACCGGTTGTCTTCCTCTTGCTCTTCTACCTTTTTAGCTAGCTCTGCATTTGTCACCATGGTTTCTTCCTCTGGTGTATTCTCTCCTACTGACTCAGTGGATTGGCTCATTAATCACAAGCCTTGAATCCAACTCTAAGCTCTAATACCAATATGGTGTATGATAACCCTCCAAGGTTTGCTTGCACCTAACCACAAGAAGACATTACTATGCCCTCACCATGAACCTAACAATCTTCTAGGCTTTGTCCTGACTTGGTTCACCAACTGAACCTTGCTACAACTCTGTTCCAAGAGTTTCCACTTTGTGCTTTAACCCTAGAGGATTCAACACCTTCAAAATTGTTGTCTTCTTCTCAAACACCACTTGAGCTTTCAATCTTTCTCACTACACCTAGAAGAGTCTAGATGCCAATTTCACCATTTTGATTGAACTGCTTACAGGGGAACTATAGGTACTGTCTTCATGCTTTTCACATCCCAATGGGTCCATCTTGTTCGGTGTCCAACCATAAAACTACCCAATTTCATGAAATTGCCTTGGTGAGGCCTAAACCCTACTAGCCCTTACCAGTCAATTTTTGACTTTTCCTGCTCAAACTCACCAAAAGACATAGCAAATAAATACCACTTTTAGATACCCTTTTCAGAGTTTTAAATCCTTCACCTAGTTTCAGACCTCTGTCTGCACCGTACAATTGATTCCTACAAACAAGGAAGATTAGGGTTAATAGGCCTAATAGCTAGGGTTTTGGGAATTTCTTGTTGATTCCTCCCACCATTGGATTGTTCAGACCTAAATCCTTTTCAACATGTTAAAATATGACCAAAACCTTCATGAAACTGTACAGATTTCGTACTGTACCTTCTGCCCCTGTCTAAGTTCTCAATTCTTTTCTTCCAAACTCCTAACTGGGTATCTTAGGCTCGCCTAGGGTTTGGGTTTCCATATGCTAGCTTCATTCCACCTGTTTCCTAAGGCTAAATATTTACAATTATGTGGCTTCCCATTCATATTCTACTATTCTCAGGAAAATCCCGATGACAGAGTTTATGGGGGAGCCATATTACCCTAACTGCTCAAAACAAAGAAAATAGACACCTTACTCTCTAATCTATGAACTAAGAACAATAAACCTATACTAAGTAACTTGGAAACAAGGTAAAGATTACTCTGCACTATACAATGAATACAAAACCAATGCCAAAACAGTAAAAACGTCTTTGATATCACTGCTCCTAAAACACACGGGATTTACAAAAACATAAAATCTGCAAACTGTTTTCTCTCTTCACTCCACACAATTTGATTACAATGCACTCTGACTGCTCACTCCGAGCCTTCACACCTATCTAAAAGTTCTTTACCACATTGAAAGACAGTTGTTCGAGCCTTTACCCTGATTTCAAGGGATTCCCAATCCCACTAAGATGCATGTAACTCCACAACTGCGGTTATGCCACTTCCACAACAGCATTTTGCAACTTATCTCCATGTTATGATCCTAATTTCTAGGACCTCAATCTCCTTGTTTCGAACCAACAGCTCCTCAATAGTCCTTTGGCATCTTTTAAACAATGATGATGTGGTTCTAACACACTAAATGCTTTGTAACTTAACATATGCTGTCCTAAGCTACATAAAGTAAAATTTAACACTAGTGATTAACTAAGATGGTATAGTCCTAATGACTAACTCATCCACACCAACAAGACCTTCTAAGGTCCAATGTAAACACAACAAAATCCCTGACTTGGCTAAGGTCAGTACAGGCCAAAATTGCAAACAAACATGAAGGAGTTAAGCCAAGGTGCCCCTGCACCATGCATACCATGGCATACATTAAACTGCCTATAACTGAAGCATATGGTACCTTGGACATTTTCTCTTCCTCCTCTTGTGTCTTTGGACACATATCCTTAGTCAATTTAACATGACTGAGAAAAGGTGCGCCGACAGCTTTTGCATACTCCATATAAAATCTCTGCGACACTTTTTCAACATAATCAGCTTGAGATAAAAAATCATTTTTTTATTTTTCCTATCTCTTGTAATCTTCATACCAAGGATTTTCTTTACTAGCCCCAAATCCTTCATAGCAAAAGAATTTTCTAACTGTTGTTTTAACTCCCTTATGCGATCCATGTTAGACCCCGCTACAAGCATATCATCAACATATAAACATAAAATAATGTAGCTATCATCATCTAACCTCTGAAAATAAACATAATGGTATAAATTGCACTAACTGTAGCCTTGCTCAGCCATAAAACTATCAAATTTAATATACCATTGCCGAGGTGCTTGCTTCAAGCCATATATACTCTTCTTTAATTTGCACACAAGTTTCTCCTTACCTTTAACCTCAAATCCTTGTGGTTGTTCCATATATATTTCCTCTTCCAAATCACCATGGAGAAAGGTTGTTTAACATCAAGTTGTTCTAAATGAAAATCTTCAGCAACCACAATACTTAAAACAGTACGAATAGAAGCCATTTTAACAACTGGAGAAAATATTTCATCAAAATCAATACCCTTTTTTGTGCAAATCCCTTTACAACTAATCTGGATTTAAATCTTTTCTTACCTCCATCCTCCTCTTTCAACCTATAAACCCATTGTTTGGTAAATCCTTTTTACTCGCAGGCAACTTGCATAATTCCCAAGTCTAATTTTTCAGCAAGGAGTCCATTTCTTCTTCCATTCCATGCTCCCACTAAACCTTGGTATCCACCTACATAGCTTCATCATAACATTCTGGTTCACCAGTATCAGTTAATAAAATAGAATACAAAGAGGGATAAAATATTTTTGGAGGTATCATAGCGGGTTGTGTTCAATTATCGTCTGCAGGAAAGTCTCACATACACCTTCAGATGCTGATTTTTTTGTTAATCCTCTAACCATATTCATTCTAACCATGTCTTATAATTTTCTATAATTTGTATTTCCAAGTCTACCATGCCACAATTTTGACATATAATCACTTTGAGAAGCAAAAGCATGGGAGAGTGTGTATTCATCATGAACGAATCCAACAAATTTAAAGAGACTTTATTTATGGTCAACTCTACCAATAGCAATAATACTTTTTGGGTCTTTTCTATCTCTTACAATAACTTGATCAGTAGTAACAACTAACTCCTATCCAGCTTGAGCAATTCTATATACTGAAATAATATTCACCTCTAATCCTTCAACTAGTAAAACATTTTTCAAAGTTACATTTGTTACACTAACAGTCCATGTTCCTAGAACTGATAGTTTCATTTTATTGCCAATAGTGATTTCTTGATCTGAATTTTTTCCTTCATGAAAGTCAATAAATAAAGATCTATCTCCAATCATGTGAAAAGATTCTCCTGAATCTAAAATCCATTCTTTATTAGTATCTGAAGAAAAGTATCCTCCCTTTACTCTAGATGTATTTTTGACTTCAAAAGTTACCTCTGCACTTGATTTTACTTGCCTGGAGATGGCTACAAAGCTTTGTTTATCTGTCTTTTTGTCCTTAAATTGTTCTTGTTTAGGCTTGTATTGTTATCTTTCATTGTTCCTCTTCTTCAAATAATTTTTTTCCATATGATTCTCACCTCCGCAATACCTACAAATAATGGGTTTTCTTTCCAACTATTTTTCTACACCTTCATTTCTAGAAAACGGGTTAGAACCATCATTAGTTCAAAATTTATTATATCCCTTCCAATTCTTCTTTCCATCATCATATCTAGAAAATTATTTTCTCTTAGCTACATACGCATGATTCTTCTTAATATAACCTTCTTTAATAAATTGAGCCTCTTCATCTAAAACTGACTTACAAAATTGATCAAAAGTTTGTTGGGGGGTATTAGGATTTAACTGAATAACCCTTTTCCTTGATTCTTTAAATACCTTATAAGGTTGGGGAATCTTACTTTCAACCATTGCAATCAACTGAATTTTTTTTTTGCATATTCAACACCTATTTTCTTCATCTAGGCATTTAAATATGTAACCTCATTAAAGTAATCAGCCATTTTTTCAAAATCAGCTAGTCCTATGTTCACCAATTTCTCTTCTATGCTGAACACACTAACAATATCTGCATCTTTGTAATATATTTCTAAGTTCTCTCATGTAGTTCTATTGGATTATGAACATCAACAAACCTTCTATTGAGATTGGGACTCAAGGCCTTACCAATAATTCCTCTGGCTTGCTCCAACTTGCATTTCCATAACTCCTTTTCTTTCTTTTGTTGAAGTTCTCCAATCTCTTTATTCACTATACTCCATAGAGCATTTTCTCTCAAAGCATTCTTAACTGCAATCTTCCAATCTACGAAACCACTTTCATCAAAGATTGGAAAACTTTCATTTGTAGAGCCCATGTTATAAAAAAAACCCTCAAACAAATAGATTAAACCACTTCAAAGATTATCTTGATAATCAAATATCAATCCAGCAATATATTAACCCTGTTAGAATATTTCTAGCTTTGATACCATGTAAGAACAGGCCCAAATAATAAAACAGCAGCAAACAGGGCAAAATAGAGCATAAAACAATCATGAAATGGTTCAAAGAAATTATATTGTTCTAACTTGCATACATACAATCCAACAACTTACCTCAACAGTAGTGTTGTTCACAATGGACAGCCTCATATTTATAGTTGATGCCTCTAAGATCTAGGGACTTCTAATGTTCTAGATATCTCTAAAACTTGAATGTTCTTTTTCCTCGAACATCTTCTTGTTGCTTCTAGTTCTTCTAGAAACATCTTCTAACTTTTCTAGACAATCTCATTCCTTAACACACCTTACAGTTGCTCAAAGTTTTATATTTAAAAGATAACCTCAAAATATAAAAAAGAGATCCCCCTACCCTACGATTTGAATGGGATAGAAGCCTATGTACATTGAGAAGCCTATGATTGCACAAGTCTTGAATGTTTTTAACCTCACAGATTATTATTATTCCAAAATAAAAAAATATAGGGTCTCATGCACATCTCATGTAAACAAAACAATAATCCTTGAATTTTACTCAGAAAATTTCCTGCCCTATTATTTTACAAGTAGTATGTTATTAAATTTTGGCTTGTAATAGATTTTTCAAGATCAACAACGAGCTGATATGGAGGCCACTCTATCTACATGGAAGAAACCAAGAAAATCCTCCTATAGACACTAAGAAAGTACCAAGGAAGAGAGTGAGCAATTGTATAGGAGGCTCTTCCATTTGTAGGTGATCCGGAGGAAGAGGAACACGTTCTTACCAAATGTAGATAATATAAGAGCACTACTACTAATGAAGACGACATAACTAATAGTAGTGATGATGAAGAAGAACTTCCAGTTAAACAAAAGACAAAGAGTATTGAAGAGATATATAGATAAAGCCCAAAATTCCAAGGAAGGAATGGCAGTTCCCTCATGGAAAAAGTCCTACAAATAAATGACCCAATCTCATATGAGCAAGCTAGAGGGAAGAAAGAATGGGATCAAGCCATGGAAGAGGAATATGATGCATGGAACTTGTGCCCCTTCCCAAAGGTAAGAGTGTTATTGGTTGCAAATGGGTTTACAAAACAAAATTCAAATCTAATGGAGCCATAGAAAAATAAAAAGCTAGATTGGTTGCTAAGGGATTTAATCAAAAGGAAAATGTTGATTATGAAGAAACATTTGCTCCTGTCATCGAAATGAACACAGTTAGAATTATTCTTTCTTTGGCAGCTAGTCTTGGATGGCATGTTCATCAAATGGATGTTAAAAATGATTTCTTAAATGGAGATTTAGCTAAAGAAATATACATGAATCAATCACTTAGTTTTGTAGATGAACAACATCCTCACCTTGCTTGTAGATTAAAGAAATCACTTTACGGTCTAAAACAAGCACCAAGGGCATGGAATGAAAAGATTGACAGATACTTTCAACTTCATGGTTTTAAAAGGCATAGATCTGATCCAAATCTTTATGTGAAGAAAGTTCAAGATGAGATTATTCTTGTTACAGTTTATGTAGATGATTTACTCATTGTTGGACCGAATATTGGGATAATCAATGGTTTAAAATCAGAACTTAAAAGGGAATTTCATATGAGTGATTTGGGAGAATTAAACTATTTTCTTGATTTACAAGTTCACAAACTACATGATGGACTATTCCTCTACCAATCAAAATATGCTTTGGATATTTTAGAAAAGTTTAACATGCTAGAATGCAAGCCAGCTTCTACTCCCTTTCATTATGGAATCAAGCTTACTAAAGAATGTACTTCCAAGATAGGTGATGCTACTTTATACAGGCAACTTGTGAGTAGCTTGGTTTATCTAACTCATTCTACACTAGACATTTGTTTTGCAGTTAATCAAGTATCGATATTTGTGCAGGAACCTAAAGAAAGTCATTGGTTGGCTACAAAAAGGATATTGCGGTATGTATGTGGAACACTACACTATGGCATCCACTATGGCCACAAGTCCTCAATTTCTTTGGTTGGATTTACATATTCAAATTGGGGAGGTGATATAGATGACAAAAAATCTACAAGCGGTTATGTTTTTCAGCTTGGAGAAAGCCCTATTACATGGAGCAACAAAAAGCAAACAACTACATCATTTTCTTCATGTGAAGCAGAATATAGAGCAGCAAAAGAAGCGGGAAAGGAAGTGTTACCTATTTTTTCTACTAGCCCAAATAGGTCTAGTGTTGTTTATATTTTATAAGTGAAAAGAAGGTACATTTTAAATTTTCTATGTCATATTCATGTGCACAAACAAAATCATGAGACTACAATACCACATTGCATTATGCAGATGCATATAACATAACATAGGAGAAAGTGCACAATCTTTTCAAAAATGTAGTCTTTATTGATAATATAAAAGTAGGATGTCCCACACAAGTCGTGAGACTAATTGTATGAATGCATATAATGGAAAACATTATACATTTATAGATACAAAAGAAAAAGAATGCGCATAAAGAGAAATGGGACCCGTCATTGCCTGAATGAAAAATCCCAGTTGCTTTGTTCTGCCTCATTTTTAGTCTTTTCGGCTTGTCCTGCTTCCAGTTGATGATATCCTTGCTACTCCTAGGTTCCCTACATCTGTAAGAGAAGTGTTGTTAGAGCAATGAAGGATCACCAATCAAAATATGTGCATACATCTATAAACATATAATTTGATCCTCATCTGCATTCAAATAGCCAAACATACCATAGATGTTCAGGAAAACAAGGGTTATCAAACACACCTATCATATGCTTGGTTTTATCTAACATGTTTGCTCCTTGTGCAGGTATAGGTGAAATCCTTGTCACTATTTTATTTTATCTGATTACAGCATGTGGGGTAAAATGTGGCTCCCACAAGGGTTGATCCCAGCATGTTGCCTTATTGTACTTTAAAGAGGCATAGTAAGGTAATTCATCTTCTTATGTTTCACTCTAGCAAGCACACATCATCTGTGATAGTGAGATTTTAGTCACTATCATAGGTGACATATACTTTCTCAAGGAAAACATAAAGGATGTATACATCATGTATCAAAATAGATTACAGAAAATGCATGGATGTGCTAATCCATGAAAGCACAGTATAAAACATGTATATGTGATAGCCATCATATCAAGAGATGGCATGAGCTATATGGAGCAACTATTGGTAATGAGTAAAAGGCAATGAAACCCCTAAAAGGAAACAATATATTTGTTTTCTTGAAGTTCAAAGCATGAAAATAGGTAAATTCATAGTGCAAAGGGTAGAGTTAAGGCTACACAAAGGTTCAAAGAGTGACAGTGATGTTAAGGGACTAATGCATCATGAAGCTATAAGTGCTATGGATGCCATCAAAAGACAATGATTTTTAACAAATATAAAATAGTGGTACTAGATTGCTTATGCCAAGTGCACCTTCAAATGCAAGAAAATAGTGAGCTATAGGATGGTGATATCTTATCAAAGATAGAGTATGGGAACCCTCGTAGTACCTGTAGCAGTGTTTACACACAAAAAATAATGGTGACAACATTTTTAGAATAGCTACAGGAAACATAACTTGTAAACCCTCGAGCTAGGGTTTCTAAACAAGTGAAACTACATATTTTAATGAAATACGAAGAAATCCTCAATGACCATCAAAAAATTTCTATGTTACACAAAGGTTGAGCTATGGCCATATTAAAATGAAGAAGATTTGTAGTAAAACAATGGAGGGCTCAGGTTTTAGTAACCCAATAGCAGTTTTTGGTACCTGTATGAAATCTACAGAGTATAGAGATAGGGGATCTCTACTGAGAATGCATTTTCTCTACATACATCGAAACCCATTTGGGGTTTTTGAAGAAAACAAAATATATAGAAAGTGTTTAAATTTCTTCATGCAAATTCATGGAAACAACGAAAATCTATAGAACACATCTTTTTCACAATACATTGAAAATAAACCCAATTAATAAATGAAGAAATCTCCTACTGTTTGCAGTTGCGGCCAAAAATCAATATTTTTATATAAAATGCTTGAAACATTCAGAAAATCCAAGGCTCGAGGCTTACCCAGCTATTATTTAGTTTTGTTCTCTGAAACCCGTGTATGAAGTGTTTTCCAAAGCTCAAGATGGTGATCTCCATGTTGGCCAAGTGGAGGAAAACAAACAACAGAAAAGAAAAGCACAAAAAAATGCCTTAGAAAAGCTACGAGTGTAAAATGCATTAGATTAGAAAAAAAAATGAAGATATTTCTTTCAGTTTTGTTTTGCAAGTGACTTACCAGTGTTTTTCTGGGAGAATCAACCAAAATTGCAATGAAGAGGTGCTTCAAAATGCTCGAACCCTAGTCTTCATGGTGGCAAAGTGGAACTTCTAGAAAGTTCAAAAGTTGCAAGTGAAATGCTTGGCAAGCATTTTGCCTTGTTTTTACCTTTAGGGTTTTTACCCTAAGAGATGTCGACAGCCAAAGGCATTTTTCCTTTGCATTTTATTTTATTTTTGCAACAAACTAATGTATACCCCATGCTATTCCCTAGTGATTTTTTTTAGGAGTTCTTTGAACTTAAATTTCTTTTCGCATTTGATCACATATGGAGGTCGAACCCTTATTTTTGCATTGATTTTAAAATTTTAAAGCATTTGATTAAAGTGATATTGTTATAAATCACTTAATCAAGTTGCTACTTTATATGCAAAGATAATGTATTATGCTTCATAAATTACTTGAGGAGGTTTATAGTTGAGTCTTCATGACTTTCAAGAATATAGAGGTGGTTGAGGCAGTTGAGCAAACATGTGGAGAGTATATAGGAACCTTTGCTCACTTTGTTGGAGGTTATGAGAGCATCTAGGGGGCGTTTTTGCATGCCTTAATGCTTGGTATGGTCAAAATTATTTTATTTTCACACATGGGAGCTCTTTTGGAGAGAATCTAGTTGCTACATTTTTTTATTTTTGGGAGCATCCAACCGCAATCAGTTTTCAGTTCCTCTTTTGGTGGGTTTTTGGAGGGAGTTGAGAGTTATAGTCATTTGGTAGACTCATTTGGAGGGAGTTCTTCTTTATGCATTCTGTACTTAGTGAATTTTTTAGTCCTTTGGCAGATTGAAGCATATTTATGTAACTTTTTTGGGATATGAAATATAGTGAGAGCCTTGGATGCAATTGATATGAGATCTTTCCTACTTATTCTCTACATTATTGTGTGTTCTTAAGTGATTGATCAATCTGTGAGGTATTGATCACTTCCTTTTAACTTTTTCTCACATTTTAATACCTTTATGTAGAAAGTGTTTCAATGTCGGTTGCAACTTGTGTATTCTTGAAATGCAAAATAGCTTTTAGCTATGAAGATATTTTCCTGCTAAGTTTGAGTTCTAGAACATTTTTGTGAAATATTTATGCAAAGACATACAGTAATAGGTTGTGCATCTTAAGTTTATGTTATTGCAAGCAAGTGTGTGAGATTCTAAGTTTCATAGTCCTTTTCAGCTTGGTGTATCACCCTTATTTTTCAATTTTCAATTTTAAGTTATGTATTTCTTTCTATCCTTTTCCCTGTCAAATCAATAGAGTAGATTAGCTTTAGGTGATAACCAGCTAGGAGCCAGCCTTATCTGGAGATTCACTCCAAGTTCTAGGTGACCCATAGCCTAGGAGTGATTCCATGTTTCTCTAGAGTGCTAATTCTTGCAGCTTAGCTAGGGTGCAACTTTAAGAGATAACATGAAGAAGTTTGGATACAGAATCTTCTATTTGAGCTTGGTTTTTCCCAAAGTTCTGCTACTAGTTTGTACTGTGACAATCAAAGTACCATACAGGTCGCCAACTATCCATTTTTTCATGCCAAAATAAAACATATTGAGTTTGATGTTCACTACATACGAGATCTTGTTCAAGAAAATATTGTCAATCTACAATATTGTCCAAGTGAAGAACAAACAACTGATGTATTTACTAAGAGTATGACTGAAGCCAAATTCTTGAAATTAGAAAAAATTCTTGGTATGTTAGAGGTGAACATTAAGGGGGGATGGTAGTATAATGTTCCCCTCTCCTTTGTATCTTCCTCTCATTTGTATCTTCCCCTCTTTTTTGTATCTTTCTTGTAATATTCTATCCAATCTTAAGGGGGGATGTTAAGGAATAAGATTGTCTAGAAAAGTTAGATGTTTCTAGAAGAACTAGAATCTTTTAGAAAAGTTACAAGATGTTTCTAGAAGAACTAGAATATTCTAGAAGGGATAGAACCTTCTAGAAACTAGAAGCAACAAGAAGGTGTTCAAGGAAAAAGAACATTCCAATTTTAGAGATATCTAGAACATTAGAAGTTTCTAGATCTTAGAGGCATGAAGTATAAATATGAGGTTGTCCATTGTGAACAACACTACTGTTGAGGTAAGTTTTCGGATTGTATGTAAGCAAGTTAGATCAATATAATTTCTTTTAGCCATTTCATAATTGTTTTATGCTTTGTTTTGCCCCTTTTTTTGTTGTTTTATTATTTGGGCATGTTCTTACAAGGTGAACAAGAGTAGTTTATTTTATAAAAGAAGGATTTTAGTTGTTTTTATTTGTATGGGCATTAGATTTAGGGTTATTTTTCACTATCAGATCATCACTGGACCCTTTGTTTCACTCCTAAAATGACTACAAACATAAAACACCCTGACTTAGAGATTAAGTTAGAAAAAATAAAAAACCCCGACTTAGAGATTAATTTATAAAAAAATAAAAAAATATTGAGTAGCCAATTTGCAGGGAAATTTAAGTTTATAGAGAACATTCCAGTCTACTTATAGCACCAACTAGACATGAAACACAAAGAAATAATCTCTTCCCATGATAATTTGTAGTGAGTTGCATCCACCCATAAAAAATGAAAGAGGACATTCCATACTGCTATTGCTTATAGTACCAACTACACATTAAACGCGGAGACAAAATAAGCTTTTGCTTCCCCCATGTGGGTACCTAACCAACTTATGAACACCACATTTTGTTGTTTAAAATAAACATAAAAAATTATTTGAGCAGCCAATTTGTATTTAATTATATATATATTGAGTTACTAAAACTATAATTTGATCAAAGGACATTTCACACTATTTAATAATACTAAACTAATTACAAAATTTAGCATAAATGTCTTGAAAAGAAGCTGCTATTTTGTAAATAATAATTTTGATTAATTTTTTTTTTTGCTCGGTAATAATATTTTATTTTTATTTCTAAAAATTGAAAGTACATCATTGTTTTCACAAAATAAAAAACCCTTCCACCCAGCTATCACCTGTTTTCATACTGCCCATACTCCTTTAAAAACCTCAATTACCCAGTCTAGGCCAAACAAAACATCTATAGATCCTAAAAATACCATAAAAGACCCAAAAAACATATAATGTTCTTTTTGATAGATAAACTTGTCACGACCAAACCAAAAAACTACCACCTAAAAACAGAGAAAACATAAACGATTTCTTCAATTACAAAAATAAGGACCAAGAAAAATATTGCCATTTTTGCCACCAAAGAAAATAGTTGCAATGTGGGATTCGGACCCCATAAACCTTACTTCTCACCATTGCTCATTATCCGCCTTCTTGTACGAAGCACTCTATGAACAATTAGGCATGCTTGCACTTTGGCTTCTTCTAGTTGTGCCTCCACCTCCATTAATTGGATGAAAAGCTTCAGAGCCTTCCAACCATGTTGAGCCTCCTCTCTTCGTTGGTCCTTTAGTCTGCCTTCCAGCCATCTCACAAACGAGATACAATTCCCCACCACCTCATGCTCCAAATTTTTGATGCCCTCACTGATGTCAAATCCTTCTCTTGGAACTTCCCACTCCAGAATGGAGTCCATCCCCTCCAAATAATCCTTAGCTACTACTGCTTCCATTACCCCCTTAACCGTCCTTTCTGACTCTCCTAGGTCCAACCCCCAAGCCATAATCATGGAATAAATGTCCACGTTGGTTCAGTATCGATGTCAAATATCCCCTAAAATTATATGAACACACTTAACCAACCTTTCATCCTTATATAGAAATATTCCTCTTAACCGTTTTTCAGTTATAAGGCCGAAGAGAGGAACCAATTGTTTCTTGGTTCGCAGGGTGAAATTTGTTTCCATTTTTTCCACTACTTTTCTTCTGCAAGCCTATAACTTCCTTTCCAACATTTCTCCTCAAAAAACTCAAACACAATGCCAAAAATGAGGAGAAAAAGAAATTTATTGCAAAATGAATCCATCACACTCCACACCCCTCGCATTAAAGCCTTGTACTATCAATTACTTCTCCGCCACTTCTCTTGCTCTTTGTAAATTAGGAAGCATGCCTTTACCACCTTGGCTTGCATTCCATTACAACTCTGTCATAGATACATCATACCTGCTTCCACTTTAGTCCTACAAATGTTTTGGTAAAATAGATCATAAATCTTCTATCTTTAAATCTCCACTCCTTTCAAAACACATAGCCCAATTGGATAAAACTTTAGCTTCACTGTTACCAGTGCGTCTAACATGACTTAATTTAAAATCTTCAAAGGATGCCAGGTCTTCTACAGTGGTTGCAATTATACTTTGATGGTGCCAAGCTTCAGCTTTCCCTTTCATTATTTCTTGGATCATGATTAAAGAGTCTCCTTCTAGATGAACTTCCCTTAGGCCCATCATCTTCCCAACTTTAATGGCCATCATAGCCACTAATGCTTCAACAACATTGTTTGTCCCCTCCTCTAGCTTTTTATCTTCCATCACCAATGTATCTCCCTTCCAATATTGAACAATAAAACTTGCTCCCCACGGACCTAGATTTCCTTTAGAGGCCCCATCAAAATTAATTTTCCACCATCCCTCCATTGGCTTTTCCCATTTAATCTCCTCAAGACCCTTCAAAGTTGGATTCACCCAGTTAAGCCCCTTAACAAGCCTAATTTTAATACTCGGCCACTGGGCCTGCATACACTTATCGTCCAAAGTATAAGGGACTATAGGATTAAATAATTGTGATGTTGTTGCTCCTACCACTTCTTCTATAGCATGGTTAATCCTCTGTGCCAATCTTTCTACCGATTCCTCTTTCTCCAAAAAAATCCTCCTATTATGTTCTTTTCAAATTTCCCATATAACAATGGATGGGCATACCTTCCAAGTACAAGAGAGTCAATTTTTTACCTCCCGTCGGTCATCCTTCAAAAATTTTCCTAATGGTATTAGGAAAAGGACCTAGTCATCCCAAATTTCCTACCACCATCTTCCAACAAGCTGCAATTACCCTGTAATTAAGAAGCAAATGATCAACTATCTCCTTTGCTTCTGCACATAGAACACACTTTGTTGGACCATAAAAACCCAATCTTTTTCTCCGCTCTCTTGTTAAGATACACCCTCTTATCACCAACCAAGCAAAGGTGCCTACTTTAGGAAAACACTCTTTTCCCCAACATAAAATGACTGGCCATTCTTCACCCCTGTCCAGGAATCGATATCCCAATTTGACCGAATATTTTCCATCTAAGGCTCCACACCAAACAACCTTATCCTCCCTATTGAACCTTATCAGATTTCTAGAATAAAAAATATCCTTCATTAAAGCCACCTGATGATCTAAAAGATTAACATTCTGTAAAGATTTCCATACCCATTCCCCACCCAATACCCCAATCTGGAAATCCAAATAATCACTCACCTTTTCACCCCAATGTTGAAGGAACCATAGTCTAAGATCTTGCAAATCACCTCTCTCTTTCAAAGCCAGGAAACCTTCTTAAGAATCGTCCCAAAAAATTTCCTTTTGTTAATTGCCCACCTGCCACATGATATGATCTATAATTACCCGCCGGAAAGAAACTATAAAATTCCAGATTGTCGAACCTTGAGGGGGGTTTCTCATTGTTAGAATCCTATTATCCTCCATTGTATCTAAATATTTGGCTTTCAAGATTCGCACCCATAATTGATTGGGCTGAGAGTAAATATTCCACACCAATTTCACACCCAAGGCCTCATTCATGACATGCCAATCTCTCAGACCAACGCCTCCTTTTCCTTTAGCCATGCACACTTTATCCCATGAGAGAAGAGGAATCTTGTCATGTTCATTTTCCCCATTCCAGAAAAAATTCCTCATCCTTTGTCCCACTACCTTGATAATCTTCTTCGGAATTCTAAGGCACATCATCAACAAGATTGGAATAGTAGAAATAACTATTTTAAGCATCAAAATTCTACCAGCTTTCGTAAGCCATCTACTCTTTCAACCATCCATCCTCCTTAAGCAACTATCCACCAAGTCTTTCCATATAACAGATTTTCTCGCTCCCCCAAAGAGAGGGAAGCCAAGATATTTCTTGGGTAGAGAACCCAGTTTCATTCCCAAGATAGAACATATTTCCCTTTGTTTTTTACCAAGAGTATTGGAAAAGAAAATATCATATTTTCTCCAATTTATACATTGCCCTGAAGCTCGACTATATTTATCCAAAGTTTCCTTCATTATCCTGGATTCTCTAAAAGAGGCTTCTCCAAATAGTAATGTATCATTAGCAAATTGGAGATGAGAAACTGGATCCACGCCTTCAGCCACCATGACACCTTTCCACAAACCATCTCTCAGTTTTTTAGAGATCAACCTACCCAGAGCTTCCACCATGATTATAAATAGAAAAGGAGATATTGGATCCCCTTGCCTTAAACCTTTATAGGACTCAAAAAAACCTTGCAGGCTCCCATTAACCAATACCAAAAATTGAGGAGTTTTTATACAACTTCCAACCCAATTAACCCAAGCTTCACATAAACCAAAATTTCCAAGAATGTTAAGCAAAAATTCTCTATTTATCTCATCATAAGCCTTCCGGATGTCCAATTTAACCAATATATTTGTCTGTTTGATCCATTCAAATAGAGTGTATGGCCTCATTTGCAACAATGACCCCTTCATAGATGGAGTGGTTTGGAGAAAAACCACTTTGCTCTGAAGATATCACCAAATCCAAGACTTCCTTTAGCTTGTTCGCTATAACCTTTGAAATAACCTTATAAACTGTATTACACAGGGATATAGGTCTAAAGTCACTGAAAGAAGTGAAGTCTTCCTTCTTCAAGATAAGAGCAATAAAAGAATTATTAAAATCTTTCAACACAAAACTCCCACTCCTTGACTCCTCCACAACCTCCCAAAGATAAGAAGCAAACACATCCCAAAATTTTTGAAAAAAGAGAGTAGGAAAACCATCCGGTCCAGAAGCTTTATCACCACCCAAACTAAAGAGAGCAGCTTTGACTTCTTCTATGGTGATAGCCTTCATTAGAATAGTATTTTGAGCTTCAGAAATATATTTAGGAATATTCTCCAAAATATCTTGCTCCTGGAGATTCATGGCTTGATTATTCATAAAATCCTCAGTAAAGTATCACACTACCTCTTTACATATATCATCTTTCTCCTTAAGAACAACTCCTTTTTTATCCTGAATAGAGTAGATTTTATTAAAAGATCTTCTGGCTTTTACCGAATTGTGAAAAAACTTTGTATTACTATCTCCTTCTTTAAGCCAAGTCTCCCTTGATTTCTGACACCAGAACATCTCTTCCTTGGCTAAAATCTCTAAAAATTGTTTATTAAGGGCTTTTCCTTTTACAAAGTCATCCTCCTGCATACCACCTTCTATAACTTTCAAGTGAAAATCACCCATATCCTACTCCAACCAGAACTTCTCAGCAAAAATATTTTTAAAGAATTCTCTATTCCAACATTTCAACTATTCCTTGGCATACTGCAATTTCTTAAATAAGATAAAATATTTATTCCCAGTCCTTTTCGGCACCTTAGACCACCATTCAATTATGAGATCCTTGAGCCCCTCTTCTCGTAGCCACATGTTTTCAAACTTGAAGGGACAACGGTTAGCTGCTTCCTCCTCCTGAATCCTGACACTGATTGGATAATGATCAAATCCCATAATTGGTAGTATATCAACATTATATTCCCACTGGTGAGCTGCCCAATTCTGTGCCAGGAAGAATCTATCTAATTTTTCAATTATATTTAGGAATCCGCTTCTCCTATTAGTCCAAGTAAAATCACCACTTTTGAATTGAATTTCCATCAAACCATTACTGGTCACAAAGTCACTGAAGTCTTTTTGCTTTTGGCTCATCCATCCAAGCCCACCTTTTTTATTAGAAGGCCTCAAAATTGCATTAAAGTTTTCCCCTAACAAAAACATATTGTCTTCCTCCAAAGTGAGGACCTCCAAAATGACTTTCCAAACATCCCTTATTTCACCAAAGATTATTTGGACCATAAACATTTATAATAAAGAAACTGGCCTGTAGCTGTTTGGACCTAATACTAGCCCATTGCCAAGACCTTTCCTGTCTAATGACCTGAATTTCCACAACCTCATATTTCCATAAGAACCCTATTCCTCCAAAATCTTCATTAGCTTCAACAATGCTACATTTCCATCTACTAAAGTGTCTACTAAACAAGGCAATATCATCCCCACTATGTTTTAATTCTTGAAGCAAAACAACATCTAGTCTCGTTTGATCAAGACATCTCTTGATCAAATGAATCTTTTTAGGGGCATTGCAACCCTTGACATTCCACGAAAGAACCTTCATTGTCCTTGGGAAAAGGCATAGCCTTTTCCCGATCTAAGTTTTCTTTTCCCAGCTGCACTGTCAGCCATTTCCAATTTTGCTCCCACCGATTTCCTCCCTCTCTTATTCTTCTCTCCAATTTTAACCTTAGCTTGTTTTGCCATAGATTGTTCTAGAGATCTCTTTTCCACTATGCCTACTTCAACATTCATGCCTAGATCATCACAACCCCCCGTGTCATCTTCTAGTGAGGAGTCTGATTCCAAATCCTCAAAACTATCTTATCTTTCTCTAGCTTCCTCAAAAGAACTATCCAAATTTCTAATTGGGGAGATTTGAATGTCTTGAAAAATGGGATCCTCCAAATCAGGCCTTTCCTCCTCAAGACAGAACTGTTGATCCTCTTGTTGGTCTTGAGAGAAGTTATTTTTCCTTACTAAGGCTAGCTCATTACCTATAGAATCTTTAAGGCCCTCAACTGAAGTGGAAGAGTGATCAACTACTAAAAATATTTTTTCCTCACAAGGAAGGTTCACTGCCACATCCTCGCCTGGTTTCTCTGCCCTTTGACTATATAGGATTGCACTTCTATCACAATGTGGGGAAAACCTTTGCTGCAGAAATATTTCTTCTTTGTTGACCTCTAAATCCCAAATCTCCCCCCTTTTCAAAGCCTTCTCTAAGGATTTTGGAATAATCCGTTCGTTTTGCAGTCCACTTCCAAACATCTCACCAAGTTCAACAACATTTGTGCTCCCAGACATCTCAAAATATTTCTTCGCCCTAATAAAAACAGGATCATCTTCATTCATCAAATCCCTCTCTTTCTGAGAGTCATCACCTGCCTGAGTATTAAAAGTTTCAATATCCTCAAAACCATTAGGTTTTTCACCAGTTACACCTAATCTTTCTTTGTTCAACAGAAAATCCACCTCCGTTCTCACCGACCATGAGCCACTACTTACCTCAAAACAGTCTGAGGTTTCAACACCCCTAGCAAATTGAAACTGTCTATGCATTAGAGACTCCAACAAGCCAAAATCCTCCATCTAGATTGCAGTTTCCCTTACCATTAATAAATATATTAAAGCATTATATTCTAGATCCTTCCCTTTTGTGAATCGAATGCAATCACCTGTAGAGTGTCCAACTCCTTTAGAAACTAAGCAAGTTTCAATATTTTCCTCTACTTCAATCGGTTGTTTCCAAATTCCTTCTCCTGATTTCAATTCCGCCATTTTTGGGAGTGGATGTATCGCCTGCCAAAGGATACAAATATGAGCATACATACTAAACTCCTTACTATCTAAAGCTTCATTCGCCTTTACAAAAACCCTCATTTTATTTTCAATAGATTTTAGGGTTTCCAGATCCCAATATTCATGGGGAAGATTATAAAGCCTTATCCATATCGACACCTCCTCCATAGCTTCAGTATTGGGGTTAAATTTCAGAACCCAATCTTTAATATAGAATCCCTTACCCCCCATTAGAAAAGGACCACTATTGAGGATCCATTCCTTGTCTTTAGCACTTAGACAAATAACTAAATAGAAACCATTGGGAAGGGTTTTCAAAATACATGCTTCACCCCAGTGTTCATTACACCAATTCCTAACCCTTCTGAAAGTTGGCCAAGGCCTGCTCCACTTCATATAAAATGATCTATCTCTTAAATGACTCACAAATTCATTCCAATCTTTATTGTCAACCATTAAAGAAACAACCGTTGTGTGTTCATAGTTAGGGCTTACCATTTTCAGTTGTTGTTCTACGCCTTGAAGTTTCGACCTCCAGAATTTATTTTCTATTTTCTTAAAATCAATTAGACCATTCATACACATTACTACAAAACCCCATCTATTTCTTGTATCAAAAGCTTGTTGATAAGACCTCTCTTTACCAGGGTTTCGGATTTCTCGCGTATTACTTCTCGGAGCCTTCCATGCTTGCTTCGGTGGATGCCATGTAGTGTTATGAAAGTGTAAACCAGGTCTCTGTCTGTAAGGCCATGGATTATAGATTCTTCCAGGTCTTTGTGGATCCTGGTATCGATGAAACCCTAGCTCCTTCCTCCCCTCCGCCATGATTAAAATATTTTTTAATTTAATTGTAAAATAGTTTTTTGTATGTACATTTTAGATCACATTTTATGTTCCATCGCTATGATTAGAAAAAACTTTATTTAGATTGTAGAACTAAGTCTCCTCCTTTTAAGAATGGTTTTACAATCTACTTAAAGCTTTTCTCATCTTAATGAATCACAGAATATAATCATCAATGAAAAAACTATTTCCCAATTAAATTCAAAAACATTTTAATCACACTATTATACACTAAAAATTTGTTTTGTTTTAAACTTTTACCTCGATGATAAAAAGGAAAAGAAAAATGAGTGTTTGATAAAGAATAAGATGGTCTAGAAAGTGATAAGATGTTTCTAGAAGAACTAGAACCTTCTAAAAACTAGAAGCAACTAAAAGTTATTCAAGGAAAAGAATATTTCAGTTTTAGAGTTTTTAAGAATATTAGAAGCTTCTAAATCTTAGAGGTTCCAAGTATGAATATGGGGTTGTCCATTGTGAATGTTGTTGTAACTTATTGGATTGTATGTAATATAAAGCTAGATCAAGATAATTTCTTTTAGTCATTTATAATTTGTTTTTGTTCTGTTTGCTGTTATTATTTTATTATTTAGACCTGCTTTAGAGTGTTAAAAAGACAAAAGAAACACTATATATGAAAAATGATGGATAAGACAATGTCGTGAGGAAGAAATGTTAAATCAGCCCACCATCTGTAGCAAACAAAAATTAGAAATTATAAGTGCTAGGTAGCGAAATGTCTGGTTCTAAGGAGTACTCAAATTTCAATTGCAAACTAATCAAATGAGCAAGTTAAATGCTACTACCAAGGTAAAATGCAGAAGTGAATGAATTGAAGAGGATGAATAATTTTTTTTATTCTTAACAAGACGCGGCTGTCTAAATACATTGAATAAATTGCTAAATTGAGTGGTAAAATTAATTTATTTTCCTTCATTGTCTACATAGGCATGAAACTTTGTGAAAGGTCATTTAATTGTCTATACTATCCTGCAGTCATTTTATTGTCTATACTACCCTGCAGACAATAAAGTTGGTCTTCAAGAACATCCAATGAATCTCTGATGGAAGCAAGGCTCCTTATTTCCATGGCTACAGCTTCCTTGGAGAGAGATGGTTTACATCCTCATTCTTAAAATTTCCATTTACTCTGTTTATCACCTGGACTGTTTCTGCAATCTTACTTTCCCTTCCATGTCTCAATACTCTCTCCATGGCATGACTTAACTTGGCATGCAACTCAGATGCCTTCCTCGATAGGAGAAATCTACAAAAAACCCTTGAAGTATAATGCAAAGCTAAACAGGAAGGAATGGAGAATAATCCATGACACCACAAACAAAGAACAAATACTGGACTTATAGTTCAGTGATAGCAGACATTTTGAGCTTGATCTAAAGCATGTAAGGTTGGCCTTCCTAGAAAACATAAGGTGATTCTGAAAAGGTGAAGAATTCAAATGGTTTAGGGATGATAGACCCTAATGGCAGTGTTGGGAAATCGAGGTGAGATTAAAAGTAGACATCCACTTGATGCAGAGCTGCAGTCCCAATGAACGAATGTGCATAGATTTGAGCTCCACAAGACACGCTTTGAGAATTCCAGAGTCCACCTAAATTTGATTGACATGATGAGACAAGGCTGGAATGACCATTTTTGTTGGAATGACCTCACATTGTCTTGATATGAGTAGAGAAGATATTTATGGTATGATACTAAGAGAGAAGTGGTATCACATGCTGCCCTGTTCGACATTTGGCATTTTATATAGGTTTGCTTGGGATTGCCTACTGGTAGACAGAACTGACGTGCATGGTCGGAAATGTCTTGATCTCGTAGCGTCAAAGCCCAAATAACTATGAATCAGTTTTAAATGGCCAAAAATTCAGTTGATTGAGTATAGAATATAGTGTTTGTAACCACTTTTTAGCTTGTGAAAGCAAACCATTGTCTATATTTGGTAGAACAGCATGCGTTTTTTAACGACTTTTTAGCTTGTGAAAGCAAACCATTGTCTATATTTAGTAGAACATCGTGCGTTTATTAATTGATGACCAATTGTGCAAAGATAGAGCAAATCAAAAGAGTTTATCAATGTGGAAGAAAAAAAAAACGAGATATGGATAAAAATCAATCGATAAAGACTCTGAGTTCTCAAACAATGTTGGATAGCATCCACCTTTTTTAACATATATAAATATATCTATAGTCAATGCTAGGGCTTTTCTCATTAGCTATGATTCAAGGGCCATGCCGAGCTCTTTAATAGTGAATCGAGCAAGATGTCTTCAATAGTTCCTATCAATTATTGGGATGTAACAATCAACTTTGCATAAATTCTAGCTTGAGAAGAGTTTTTGGTACTTCCTTGGGGTCTATTACAAATCACAGTCAGTAATTTGCTTCTAGACTTTGATTTGTTTTACCTTTCTTGAGGTATTTGAAGAGTAAATTATTAGGATGTAATTTGTTATATGACATTGTAACATTTATAAATCAACTAAAAATTGACTTGAAGGAAAGGTTTGATAGATTTAGGCATTTCAAATATTATAGATATTAATGTGGTGAAATGGGCTATGCAATTTTGGACAAAAGACTTCAATAATTTAGTCTTTTTGTTTTTCAATGCACTCCTCACCAATTATGAAGTTAATCCAATGGTATCGAACCATCATGTGGATAAGGTTATGGCCTTCAAAGTGAGGATGAACAACTTTATCAAAGAAATAAAGGTAATGCTAGATGTCAAATATGAAACTAGCATGAATAAATTTGAAACAATTATAAATACTAACTAGCTTATGGATGAAGAATGAGAGGAGTTGGTGCATAAATTTAGAAAAAAACGTTAAATAATTTTTGAATTCTTTATTCATCAAGAAGATTTGTGCTCAACAAAGGAGGTCCCTTACTTTTATTGTACATTGAACTTTATTTGTGCTCAACAAAGGAGCTCCCATAATTTTATTGTACATTGAACTTTCAAGTATACTTTAAAGATAGGAAAGTACCTAATTGACTACTAACAAAATTAAGGATGTAATGCTAGCTAGGGATAAGTAGTCATAATGAAAATATTAGCTAAGTAGTCATAATGAAAGGATTATGCTTATTGAAAAAATAATGGTTTGCATCATTTCAAGTATATAGTCTCAAAAATTAAGATGTAGTGAGGGACACTCTCCTTTTCACGCCTAGTTTTCCCATAAGATCACATCCTCTTCAATTGATTAGTAATGAAATTAAAGATGGTGTGATAAGAAATTTCATCTTTAATTTCATCACTAATCAATTAGGTACTTACATTAGCAATCATAGACCTGATAAGAAGTCATAATGAAAGGATTCCAATTAGAGAAATTCAAAGGAATAATATAATACTAATCTAAAAACTAACAAAAATTAGAATTGTGTTAACTAAATTGAGTTGCTACAATAGTCACATGAATAGAAAATGGAGATGATTTCAATGAGGATTCTTACATTATATAAGGAGTAGGAAGCCTTCACATTTTTCTCAAAAATAATTTAGTTAGAAGTTCATTTGAGTATCTCTTATAGATTTCTACTCTAAGAGAATGAATTGAAGGTATTATGTAGTTTAGAAAGAAAGAATAATTCATTATCAAATTCTTGAGTCCTAAGAATGACCTAAAATATGTTCCTTGGATTAGTCATCAATTATTCAAATTCCTTGTAGGGATATTTAGAGATTTAGGTACTATTCTCTCAAAGAATTAATGTTGATTCTTTGTATAGGGAATGAAATAAAAAATTATAGTGAGAGAAGCTAGACCAAGCTTCATCCCATGAAAATATTAGTTATGGATAAGCAATCATTATGAAAGGATTATTCTTATTGGAGAAACAATGGGAATAACTTCAAGTATAAAGTCTCAAAAAAATAAGCTATTAGTGAGGGACAATCTCCTTTGAATGCCTAGTTTTCCCATAAGATCACATCAGGTCTTCAATTTTAGCCCATAGTTAAGTTACTTGCAATCCTTGCACATATAATCATCCCAACTAGAACTTTAAGTTGTAACCATGCCTAAAATAATTTATTAAATTTAAATGATAATTATTAATCATCTACATGAAATGCACATTATCATTTAGCCATATAGAGGTTATTGAACATGTAATAATGTATTAAAAATTGTATGAACATTGATTTAGTTTAAGGAATTCATTTCAAACTCCAAGTGACTAGTAACTTAAGCCATTTTTTGCATGAAACTAGTGTATTATCATATGTATGTTTTCTTAGATAATCAATATGTTCACAATGGATTGTCAACTATAAATGTTGGGGAAATCTCTCATAGAGAGGAGACAAGAAGGAATCCTCATACTTATAAAGGGGCGTGGACATTAGGCCTCTTGAATGTGTGAACCTTATGGCCATGGTCACCAATTACTAGATACAAAAATATAAATTGCACCCATTGCTCTTGTTGGTACCCAAGAAACTCAAATAGCATATGGAACCTATACATCAACAATCTCTTAAATAACTACATAGGAACCTTTAGAGAAGGATAGATTACTCTTGCATTATACACCTACATCTAAAATATCTAAACACATGCTCCCACTAAAAATGATTCAAAACATTAAACTACTTTG
>VDFB02144114.1:0-26436 GCA_007258455.2 Sequoia sempervirens
ATTGGTTAATGTTGTAATCGAGGTTAGGCCCCTTGTTGCACCTAGTTTATATATCTAAAAAAAAACTAGATGGTTATAGTTGATAAAATTTCAATTACTATATAGTTTGTACAAAGTCAACCTATAAACTAAGTACAAAGTTCCAAAATATCAAACGTAGCCAATGACTCTTGCTACTACAAATAGAGCTATGATAGAGGGTTGCGGGTCTTGATGATGAAGCTCTTGGTTTAGAGCTTCTCCTAAGATGTTCAACCTCATGATATCCAAGTTGGTAGCTAGAATTTCAAAATCCTTAGGCTCAAGAAAGTCATAAAAAAGACAGTTTTTCTTTGCTGAGTAGACATCATAAATTACAAAACAGAAATCAACTGGTTCATATTTGTGATTTAACAGTACTTGCAATTTCTAGAATGATGTCAAAGAGAACTATATGAAGAGTGTGAAAGAGAAATTATATAAGAAAACAAGCAATTGCAAAGTTCAACTTAATAGGTTTTGAATCAAATAGCTCAGGATAGAGTTATAGAAAATGCTTTTGAAACAAAATCTTAAATCTCAAAAGACCATAAATGATATTGAAATGTTCTCATTGATAACTATTGTAGCAGATTTGTAAAAGAGTAAAGGGAGTTTTAAATATTTGTTCAAGTAAATTTTCCTTGATTTTGGTATAAGTGGATGGAGTTAAAAACATTGATGGACTTTGAGTTGAGAATTTGAGAGATTATAGGTACAAGTTTCAATACAAAATCAATGCACGAGGAACATTCCATTTCAACAGGACAGTTGTCAATGAAGTCTATCTGGATCGTTAAAGAGAACATATACGAGGCTTGCCTCGGGAGGGATTAAGATAAGCCCACAAGACTAGGGCATGACTTCTCTCGAGGCATGTATTAGTTTGCCTAGTACCTATTTAATATGCATGGAATGCGACTCTATATATGTCTAAAGCATTCATGCACTGTTATTGTACTCCTTGCAGGCCTTTTGAACCTCCATGTATATGATGTTCGTAAATGGAATGTAGTTCCTAAACAAGTGCAAGGTATGATTTAAGCAGTGAGTTTCACCAATTAACAAAGCATGAAGCCCGGGAATATATAGGAAATTTAAATATAACCAAAACAATCTATATAGGAAATTTAAATATAACCAAAACAATCTTTCATTTTCATATAAAATACTACTATAAATTTTTTTTTCAGCACTACAAGCTATTTTTTATTTTTCTAATAGGGACCATTTTGCTTCCGATTCCACAATGTCTATATACTATTATGTATATACTTATGCTTCCCACTTGATTATACAATTATCACTATTCTACCCGCTTATCATTAAAACTTGATGGCCAGTGCCAAATTGAAGCTCCAAATTATCACATTTTGTTAGCATCTAAAAAGGAAATTTGTCCCAACCTAACCTTACTAAACAAAATCACAGGCATTGAAAGAAAATAAACCTCTTTAGGTTGATATCACGCCAATAGAATTTTGTTTCAATTTAGTTTGGCTTTCTATATTTACTTTTGGCAAGTACGTTTATAAGGTTCAGATATGTTAAAAAAATAAGATAGCAGCCTTCCTTAGTATTTATGATATTGTATACTATTTCCCTCTAAAATGTCTCTTTGGATTTATTTACATGGAAAGCATTATTAAGAGCCTAAGGCAAATGATAGTAGTGTGGATATAGAGAAAAAAGAAGCACGTCTCTTAACCATTCCTTGTTAATGTCCTTAACATCAAACATAGAAGCATACCAAAGAATGTGTCTCTATTTTAATGTCCTTAACATCTATTAGAAATATATGTCCATTCAAGGTTGCCTACCTACAATTTGCCTCAACAAACTAATCAAATCTAGCGAATCTTTGATGGTGAACCATGTCCCAATGGCCAACGCTCAGTTTTGTGCTAAAAATCAACAAAAAAACACGATTAAATGGTGATTTTGCACAGTTATGGTTTTGCAAAGGGTTGTGGGCAATTTTTTTGCCCTTTTTATGAGATTTTGCCGCACTTTTTTCGCAATTTAAACCCTTAAAAATCATTGGACATCGTTGAAAATCACAGCTAATCAAATCAGGATTTTTGGGGGAAAAATCATTTCAGCCGAAGATTTTTTAAAAATCAGCTTTGCGATTTTTTGAGGATTTATGCTTGTTTGGTCCATATCATCCCTAAGCCAATAGTATCAAATAACCATTTGACAAGATTTTGGAGGTTGTGTTTACAAATGCATGTGATGCTGGAATAACAGAAGGGGCAACAAAATACTAGGTTCAAGAAGAAGTTGTAATTACTTCTTGCCCTAAAGCCCTCAAGCTATCCTACTAGTTGTTTGTAGATGCTCAATCTATCCTATTAGTTGTTTTTAAACACTCAAATCTATACTATTAGTTGCAAACAATACCAACTAGTCACAAGCAGCACACTACACCCTAGATAGCATTCCTTTTTAGTGTTGACCAAGGATTGACCCCAGCTGGATCAACAAGGAAACCCTTGTTCTTGATCTATGGATTTGAGCACCTAGAAGCTCTTACATCAACGAAGTGAAACTCTTGACCACCTAAGACTGAGCACTTTTTCTAGCCAATACATCTATGTTAAAAACAAATACATCAGATAAGTGAATGGTAGCATGTCTGGTCATATTACATATATAAAAGCAATTCATTAGGGAACCCAGAAATTATTTAGTCAACTTGATTCTCTCTTCCCAAGAAGACTGCATCTCCTTTCCCACATATCTAAACTTCCAAGCATTGCCTTGCTCAAATTCAGCAGGAGCTATTACATACAATTTCACTGATGTAGCTAACAGCTATGGAAAACCTATACTTGCATCAACCAAAGACTTGCATTTTAGTGTTCTTGTGCAACCAACCTAATGGGTATGGCTATAAATGTCTATATATCTTGAGCCCAAAATTTTCATCCAGTGTATTGAAAACCAAATTCCTTTGTGAACAGAATCAAAAAGAGTACTGAACTTCATGGTTCTCACTTGCACTTTGATGTGGAAAGCCGAAGGACTTCTCAAGCTCCTCATTGATCTTTACTTCATCCTCTTTTATCACTGCCCCATACATTGTCGTGCCTAGTAGCTTTTCTTATCTTCAGAGTTGCACTCTACTAGTTTTCCATCAATCTCAGTGATATTAGTGTTTTAGGAATGTTTCTCATTTATTTATGCTGTGGATAATCTTGGAGATAGTGGGGATAAGACCCTTTCACACTTGCAGATTTACTTTTTTGTTTCATCTGCAAGATTCCACCTTTGAGGTATCAGCAATGGAGGTGAATTTGAGAATTTCTTGGCCTAAGCCTTCTTTTGATCCATGACTAAGCACCCTGAAGAGGGGTTTCTAGATTTAAGTGGATCAGTGATGGGGATGGAATGTTGATTTGGCAGTCTTGAATCCCATCTAAATCTTTAAGAGTCAATTCCATCAAGAACTTCAAAGGGATAGAGTCAATTCCATCAAGAACTTCAAAGGGATTATCATGAAGAATGGGCAACCCAAACTGCATGGGATATTTGATTTTCCTAAAATAGACTTGTTGGAATTTGTTAACCTCCTAAATAAATCTAACATTTTATTGGAATCTGGATGCCATTTGGCTGTTTTCAGCTGCCAAAGTAGTATTTTCTTCATCTAATGTTGATTGCTGATTTGTATTATCTTGATGCTGTAAAGCTCGTTGAATTTCACATGGAGACAGCAGGGCACACCTAATCCAACTGCCAAAGCTAATGGAAAAATCTTTATCAAAAGGAGATATTCTCATGGTCTTGATTGTGCCCATTTAGTCCCACCTATTGCTTGCTCGTCATTGGATCACTAGTTACAGACAATTTGGAGATAATGTGATTTTTGTACAATAAATGTGTAGTTGAGGAGAAGAGTAGTGGCAAGGACCTTCCCGTGGGGGTCAAAGTGCATAGTCAATATAGATAAGGCTGCCAACACATTAAAAGTTAATTCTTTGGCTGTATCCAACTCAGTTTGGCACCAAGGGCATGGAGAACTAAAAGGATAGAAGAAGAATATGGTTATTGGTTTGCCTTCATTTCAGATTGAAAAACACGCATGTTCAGCCTGTTTGAAGGGAAAACATGACAGGAAAGCATTCCCAAAGTAAATAGCATGGAGGGCCACTTCTTATCTCAAATTAATGAATACATATATTTGCAGCCAAATAAAGGTAAAACAACTTGCATTTCAATGCCAGTGCCCTACACTTAATAACTTTTTGTTGATGATTACAGTTGGAGGATGTGGATGTGTTTTCTCTAATGCAAGAGCAAGATGTTTGAGAAATTCAAGCAGTTTAAGAGGTTGAATTCAATCAGAAAATTAAGTTCTTATGTACTGATAATGGTTGTGAGCTTTGTAGCAAATCATTTCATGATTTTTTACCAAAATAAGCAAAGACAATTTTTAGGCCCCACTATGCCGCAACAAAATGAAGTTGTGGAGAAGAGGAGTCAAGTAGTGATAGAAATAACTTGACGTACACTCAGGGACAAGCATGCCTATGGAGTTTTGGACAAAACAGTAAACAAAGTTGTCTATAATCTTAACTGGAGCTCATTCGAAGGGTAGCTCATCCAAAGGGTTGCTGCAATGTCCCCTTATTAGAGACATAAAAATGCACACACAAAATTCCTTGTTCACGATTAAATTAGGTCATTTCAGATTGCACATTTCAAGAATAAGACAAATGAAATGCATTATTATCAACTAGTGCATAACTAACCTAATCTGACATGACTTGTTACTCTTGATCGGAATAGATCTTCGCCTCATTCCTCTTCCTAGCCTCGTGAGATGGTGGATTTACAGTGCCAAGGGCGCGTGCACCATCTCAAGTTGGACACCCTCAAGGATTGGTTACCCATCTTGGGCTCCATCCAACATTGGGTGGATTTACCAGCCTTTCCCTTCCACACGCTCCCTATCCTCATCGAGCATTACAAAAGAGATTTTTGGCCCAAAGTCTATTCTCGTAGTAGCAAAGTCATAACATCATTCACTTATCCTATTGAATTCACAAATCATCTCAGATTAGAACATTCACTGATATTGATTCTAAAAAGATATAAGATAGGTACTACACTGGAACCCACTATTAGAGGAATTGGAATTCGATTATATAAACCCCAATGTTATATTACTTGGTTGAGGGTACTTACCTCTGATTGACGCACTATACTGTCTCAAGACGTATTCTCTGTAACCTGACCTGTCCCCTTTCTTTCATGCAATGATATATTCTTAATCACTTCGAAGATATTGTTGGTATAGATCACACAGATACCAATGCTTTTATTCATACTTACTTTAAAGCATCATACTGATTTATAAGACTCAATAATTGCTGCAAGCATCATTATTGGATAATCGCAAATAATGCATTATATATACATTGTCTAGTATGTATTGTATGTGCCCACCATCTATGATGTATCCATGAATTTCAATATATATATCTAACTATACACTTATCAATTGTTAACATGTCATTCCATCTACCAATATACTTATCCGTCCTATTATGTTCAATTATGGATTCAGGTAGATGGATCCACATTAATTATGAGACTAATAACATGATATGCATATCCTACCTATGCATAATTATCATATATTAACATCTGCATTATTATCTCTATCAATATTAAATATTAATATATTAATCAAGTGCCATTTATTAATATCTACCTTAAATTGACATAATCTTGAAATCATAAACTAGTCACCTTAAGTCATGAATTAATCATTATTACCTAATTGAATATAATACATATATATATATGTATAACTATTATCAATTAGTTCTAGACTTAACAATACTCACCCTAACCCAACATACATATTATCTATATTCATATACTTATTATTTTTACTTATTGCATATTATCATAAATTAGAATGTGATTATATACTACCTATATATATATTCTTATTTACATCTTATCTATGCTTATTACTCATTTACAAAATTATATATTACCTATATTGTTTATATTTATTTCTTAACTCCTGCAGATAGACCTCCGTTCCTTTCTTATTTTTCCATACATTGGCTGGAGTATGTTTTGATATTCTTTTATTGCTCAGAACATATTCTCAGATTCCTTTCTTCTATTCGATGTCTTCCCTCCTTCCCCCTTTAGACTTAACTTACCCTTATTTATGGTTGCTGCCTGGGACGTGACTTTTCATGCCCTGTCTTTTGTTTGGAACCGATTCAATATCAAGGGTCAGCTTCTTTTGATTGCTACCTTAATTAAAGTGTTTGCTGCTGTTAATCGCTTATGCTGTGGAATTCGTATCTGACTTTATTTTGATATTTATATGTTATGGTTTATATTTTATTTTATCTTTTTTCTTTTTCTTTGTTATATTTTTTCCTTTATTAAAGTTTGTGGAATTATATATATATATATATTTATTAGTTTATTATAGTCAGATTTATATGTTTATTTTATAGGAGATAAATAGTGATTAATTATAATCATAATATTATCTTTTATAATTATATTAATATATATTTCATTTATTCATTCGTATTTCAATGCTTAATTATTTTTTTTATATTTCGGTATTCTATTTCGGGGACATGACAGTTGCAAGGGATTAAACTGTAGGAAGCCTACTCATACAAGACACCAAAGCTCAATTTCTTTAAAATATTGGGTTATAGTGCATATATTCATATTTCAAATCAAATTAGCAATATATCAAATTAAAATAACTAAAAATCCATTTATGTTAGCTTAGTGGCAGTAAAAAGCTTACAGACTCATGGAGATGTCAACTAGAAAGGTAACTATCACTCGGAATATTAATTTTGATGGGGGTGACAATCTCTTCAATTCTCATTTTCAAAAGGAACCAGCAGTAAAATCAAATTCTCCGTGTATTTTTAGTCCTAATCACATGGTTTGAAGTTGAAAAATACTTAGATTGCAGTAAATATCAAGATGTTATTGGGGCTGAAATGCCCACTAGAGAGGCTGATTTGCCCATTGGAGAGGCTGATTTGCCTCTTGGAAAGGAGGTTAATGACACTGATTTAGATATGATCAAATCTGGTTCAATTAAGGTGCTTGCATGTAATGTCCCCTTCCAGTTGACATCTCTTAGCTTAAGATTAGCCTATTATGTGACCCTCGTAGGCTGATGGGATGGATAGAGGTCTTGTTGGAGCTTGGCTTGGCTTCGTCAGAATCTACCAGTTTGGCTTTCGTTCAGGGTCGTTCGGACATCATTAGCTTGACTTGCTATTTTTAGTAAGTAAAGTCATTCAGCGGAGCACCCCTGCTATTTTTAGCAGTATAGTCTGGTCGTGTGCAAATTCAATCACTTATTCTCCAGCTTCAGACGGTTCGTTAATCGGACGTATTTTGAGGAAGATATTAATATTTAATGGTCAAATTAAATATTAATTATTTTGAAGCTTATATTATAAAGTTATAATATTATTTAATATTATAACTTAAGTGATTTCTAAAGGGGTCGACCAACATTGAAGAGGGGCCACTTTTCAATTATATTTTATAATTAAAAGTGCGTTCGAGACTATTGAAAAATTAAAAGAAAAGTTCGAACTTTATTTAAATGATGCCTTTTGTGAAAAGTCGACTTTTTGAAGGATATAAGGGTTTCATTGGGAAAAGAGCTCATTATGTTTTGAAATCGAATTTTGATCAAGTATTCTTCCAGAGAACGAAGCCAAGGGTTTCAGTTGTCTTCAGGCATTGGAGAACGAGCCATCTTCAGTGTTGCAGTTCAGAGGCTGTGAAATATCAGCTGATTTATTGCTATTCAGAGAGGTAGCTTCATTCAGAGGTTATCACAGAATTATTCAGAGATTGCATCATTCAGGGTTTTTAGTTTGGATTTCATCCGGAAGGGTTCTTTATTCTTAGGCGCCTATTTTCCTGAGGTCTGGACTCATTTCTCAAGAGCCGTACAAATCTATTGCTGCTGCTTCAGATCCGTACCTTGCTGCTGCAGGGCCGTACCAGCAGTACAAGGCCGTACTTCTTCATCTTGGGCAAAGCGCTTTCCTTCTTGGCATTTTGGTTTCATCAGCAGGGGCGCATATCCTTCTAGTATCATTTGCAAACATTAAACGGAGGGAGAAAGTGGATTTATTATGATAGCCGTACCTTTTCATGGTCATCTCAGGCGGCTGCAAATTCCAGGTTTTTTATCAATAATGTTGTTGCTTTTTAGATTGCATGTTATCAGATCTCAGATGTAATAAGTATAGAAGATCAATAAATACTCTGGCATCTATAGATCCAGTAGATTCTATCATTTACGGTATTGCATTATTTTATTTAAATTTAATAAGCAATTTCTTTCAAATCGCACTTCATTGGTTTATGCAACAAAACACAAAAAAATCAAAAACGCTCAAAAACAAGCAAAAACAGCAGTTTGGAAAACAGTGAGAATATTAAATTGTGTCTTTGGAGTTCGTGCTTGGAGAGGAAACCAATTAGGGTTTTCTGCCATTTCCGCATTGGAGAACGAAAACTCTTCAGTGTTAGTGCAATTTTGAGGCTGTGCAATACCAGCTGATATTATTGCTTGAGAGGGCTTCATTCAGGAGTCCATTTGGAGCTTACAGGTGAAAAATCAACATAGGGTTTGAGGCAGTTTAAAGGTATATCTATTGCAGACCTAAGTTATTCATTGGCAGCCATTATCAATCAGGTTTCAAGCTATTTAATGTGTTGCTACAGTACCCGCGCTACAGTGCGTGTGAACAGTGCGCGTGAACAGTGTCGTTGCTACAGTAATATTCTGATATTTAAGGGTTTGAAGATTATGTTTTTGCTGAAGCTATCATGGCATCATCTATTTTGGGTTATTGTTGTGTAAGGTCATTGCAGATTTCATTCACAGTATGGGTGTGAGGATTCTTTAACCTGTAAGAGCAGAAACAGAGTATTTAGAAGGGTTGTGGTTTATCTTGTTGGTGTTGTGTAAGTTGGAAAGGGTGCAGACTTGTCTGTACAGCTACCACCATTCCTTGTTAGAGACTGTTGATGATAACTGGGCGCCTATTTGGAGAGCTGGGCAAGTATACTAGGTGCTGGTTGCTGCTGCAATCACTGATCCACTGCTACAGCCATTGCGATCTCTTGCTTTCAACTCAGAATCAACTTGGAAAGCTAACAACGGGTATTTTATGCATTTCAACGTGAACCTATGTATCTGATATAAACTCAGAAACTGCTGTCCTACGTTTCAAAATAGTATTAAGTGTAAATTTGTTCATAGTTGCTGCTCAAACTGTATATTTCTGCCATTGTAAGGTATTGTCATTATTGTAGCATCAATCCTTATTGCTGTTAGTGATTTGAGCATTGAAATCTACTAAAATGCTTGAACTAATGTTGTTCATTCATAGAGTTGATAAGAATGGTATTTATCACTGTGCCATGTTATTTGAGTAGTTGAAAGGATCCCTAAATATATTGCTGCTGTTATTACCTCTGATCAGAAATATAAGGGTTTCGAATTGTGTCACATTTGGATACCTTTGTTGAGTCCATGTTTGAAACAATGCAATGTGCAAATCATCCATTTCCCGAATTTTACATGTAAGAAAGACAAACACCAATCCTTTGAAACATTCAGTTTAGTTTTCATGCCATCTATTTGACAAAATGACAATGTGTCAACTTGCCACGATCGATTAAAATATCGAACAAAATACCAATAGAGATTGTTCCATTTGGGGTGGGACATCACACGCCACAAGAGTTGGGCCTCGAGATATTATACTCGCAGGAGAGCCTTGATTGACAGGCAACAGGGTTTGAACAGGCAGCCGGGTACCATGGCTGACAGAACAGAGATTCCTCAAAACCCTAGAGATAATGATGATGCAGAGGTCTTACATACTCTCAGAGATCTTCGGACAGGCCAACAGCAGGTAGCTGATGTATTGCAGCAGTTGACCATGGCAATCCATAGGATTGGTACACCGAGGAGACCGTCACCTCGTCGTGACGAGAACAGGAGTGATGCAGGTTCACGGAGAGCACCTAGGACTATTTCACGGACAGCAGACAGGCCAACCAGACCTACTTTTGTGAGACAGGAGCCCGATGAGGCTATTGCAGGTGAGGAGCCTAAGGGAATGTTCGCTGATACACTTATGGCAGCGAACGATGAGTGGGAGTTACTGTCACCAGAGGTCAGAGAGAGGATTACCTTTGATAGATTTATCACACAGAGGAGAGAACATCACAGGAATCGACAGGATTGGAGGCCTAGACATAATAATAATAATGATCTGAAGCATGCCACAAACAGACTTACTCTAGCTATGTTTGACGGTAGTGGCAAGGTCACAGCACAGGCCTGGATTAGTAAACTTGATACTTTCCTCACATTGCGTCCTATGGCTGAGGAGGATGCTATTAGGTATGCTACATTGCATCTTGAGGGAGCAGCTTATGACTGGTGGCACCACAAGATGGTGACACTCCAGCATGATCGTATCACCACATACCAAGAGTTCGTAGACAAGTTGGTGGAACGATTCGACAAGAAAGATCCAGAATCTTATTTCAGAGATTTGGCTCAGTTGCGACAGAGTGGAAGTTTGGAGTCTTACATAGGAGACTTCCAACAACTGTCAATTATGGTTCCTAATATATCAGAGAAGCGTCTTGTAGTGCTTTTCATGGAGGGACTGCTGGAACCATTGAGAGGTTGGATCAAAGCATTTGATCCTTCTTCGTTACAGGAAGCTATGAAGAAGGCACGCAGTATGGAGTTTGCAGCACCATCCAGCAAATTCAACTCTAAAAACACTTCTTCATTCAGGGACAATAAGGGATTCAATAAAAACAAGAGAAATCTGATTTTAAGAGTGATTCAAAGGGAAAATCAGCAGCACCCTTGGATTGTGAGGCTCTTAATGATTTGCGCAGGAAGAAGCTTTGCTTCTATTGCAAAGGTCCCTACGATGCTAACCATGATTGTCCTTTGCGGCCTAAGGGCAAGGCAAATCGAGTAATGTGGGCTTATTACGAGGATTCAGAATCTGAGAGTTCCGAACAGTAGGAGAGTTCTGAGGAGTCAGAATCAGAGGCTACAGAGCCTAAGGCAGAGGCAGAGTCAGAGCTCCAGACTTAGGAGGCACGATTGTCTAGCATTCAGCAGGAGGGTTCATTTAGACTTCGTGGAGTTTTGGCAGGACAAAGGGTCATCACCCTTCTTGACACAGGAGCCACCCACAATTTTATTGATGCTAGATTTGTGGAGAAGCGCGGACTCATAACTGAGGAGTTCGAAGGCATTAGGGTTAAGGTGGCTGATGGTTACACTCTCAGGTGTGATCGTATGATTAAGGATCTCCCTTTGCGCTTGAATAACTATGAATTCAAGGCTGATTATTACGTGGTGAACATGGGAGATATTGATTTAGTCTTGGGCATGAAGTGGCTTCATTCCCTTGAGGAAGTCACTCTTCGTCTCAAAGACATGGAGATTCGGTTCGATGTGGATGGGAAGACACATATCCTGAAGGCCATTCGAGACAGTAATGTCAGGACTATTTCCTTCCGACGGATGGAGAGACTCATGCGACATGACATGGTAGAGTGGGCTGCCGAGTGCACATTGGCACCTATATAGGAGGGACAGCATAAGACCGAGTATCATCCTGACATTCAGCAGTTGAGAGTCAAGCATGAGAAGGTTTTCAGTGACATTCCACCAGGGAGACCTCCAGACAGGGGTATTGAGCACATCATAGAGCTTGAGGAGGGCGCTAAGCCCGTCATGATCACTCCGTACAGGCATCCTAAGCGGCTTAAGGATGAGATTGAGAAAACTATTAAGGAGCTGCTTGCTATGGGTCACATTCAACCAAGTAAATCACCATTCGCTTCTTCAGTTGTCCTAGTGAAGAAGGATGGTACGCTTCGCATGTGCATAGATTACAGAGTCCTGAATAAGAGGACCATCAAAAACAGGTACCCCATACCTCGTATAGATGAGCTTATTGATGAGCTCCATGGTGCATGTTATTTCACGAAGATAGACCTGAGATCAGGATATCACCAGATCAGAGTTCGTGAGCAGGATGTTGAGAAGACTGCATTCCGTTGTCATTGTGGACACTTCGAGTTTGTGGTGATGCCATTTGGGCTAACCAACGCGCCAGCGACATTTCAGTCCACCATGAACAGGGTCTTCCACTCACTACTGAGGAGATATGTACTTGTCTTCTTCGATGACATTCTGATTTACAGCAGGACTTGGCAGGAGCATTTGGCTCATCTGGATACAGTGCTCAGCATTTTGGAGAGGGAGTCCTTGTACGCCAAGGAGTCCAAGTGTGATTTGGGGATGACTGAGTTGCTCTACTTAGGCCATATCATCAGTGCAGAGGGAGTGCGGATGGATCCTGAGAAGATCCGTGCTATCATAGATTGGCCTACTCCGGCGAACCTTACACAGCTGCGAGGATTTCTTGGCTTGTGTGGTTTTTATCGCAGATTTGTGAATGGTTATTCACGCCATGCAGCACCTATGACGGATTTGTTGAAAAAAGGTGCATTCTGTTGGACTCCTGAGGCACAGGAGTGTTTTGTGAGGTTCAAGGAGCTGATGACTACGTGTCCAGTGTTGGCACTGCCAGATTTTACGAAGCCTTTTGAGCTTCAATGTGATGCTTCTGGTGAGGGCATTGGAGCGGTGCTTATGCAGGAAAAGCACCCGATCGTTTATGAGAGCAGGAAGCTCAGAGGACCAGAGAGGCTTTACAGTATTTATGATAAGGAGATGCTGGCCATAATGCATGCCTTGGCCAAATTTAGGCAATATCTCGTGGGCAGTAAGTTTTGCATTAAAATTGACCACAACAGTTTGAGGCATTTCTTGGGGCAGTGAGACTTAAATGATCTTCAGCAGAAGTGGGTGAGTAAGTTACAGGCATATGACTTTGATATCACCTACATCAAGGGCACCTAGAATGTCGTGGCTGACGCTCTCTCACGCCGGCCTTATCTGAGTTCTATGGTACACATTGCAGAGGACTGGAGGCATTTGATTGTGGCAGAGTATGCCAAGGATACTTGGGCATCCAGTATTGTTGAAGTCGATGGTAAGACACCAGTGCAACATGAATGGTTGATCATTTACAAGAACTAAGATTCCCCTTGATCGGATCGAGATAGAAGAACACTATTATCGCTGACGCTCATGATGTACCCATGGCTGGGACATCAATTTAAAACTATCTGAGGCCGGATCACGGGGAAGGTTTACATGGAAAGGCTTAAAGGCGGATGTTCTTGGTATGTGCATGGAAGGTGCCTGTTTGTCGACAAAACAAGCAAGAGAACCGTATCCAGAAGCGAGTTATTTGCAACCACTTCGATTCACGATAGGAGGTAGAGATGCACATCGATGGATTTTATTACGGGCTTGCCCAAAGCCTAGGGACGGGATTGTATATATGTAGTTGTGGATCGGCTGACGAAGTATGCCCACTTCTTTTCGATCACCACCACTTACACAACTACACAGGTAGCAGAGGTTTTCTTCCGTGAGGTTTTCAGATTACATGGGTTGCCTCGCAGCATAGTTAGCGACAGGGATAGTCGGTTCTTGAGTCACTTTTGGCATGAGGTGTTTAGACTTTGTGGGACTGAGCTTACACCGAGCACCAGTTACCACCCGCAGACCGATGGCCAGACGAAAATAGTGAACAAATGGGTGGAGGGCTACCTTAGGAATTACATTGCAGGGCAACAAAAGGCGTGGATCAAGTGGATATATCTATGCGAGTATTGTTACAATACTACTTTTCACATGACCATTCAGATGTCCCCCTTCATGGCGTTGTATGGTTATGAAACCTGGTTACCTGGGTTACTCGAGGTGATGACAATAGAGTCTGCAAGTGTTGGAGACTTATTGCGGGGAGGTAGGGACACTATGAGGGCTCTCAAGAGGAAAATGTGCTAAAGACGCAGTCGAGCGGTCTGTGGTCGAGGAAAGACGAGAGAGATCTTTTGAGGTGGGAGACATAGGTATATCTCAGCATGTTGCAGCCCTCACAGGTGGAGTCTCTTAGGAGAGAGTGGTTGAGGAAGACTTAAATATACGGTATTATGGTCCCTTGAGTTTGCGTGTTGGGAGGTGGCTTATGAGCTAGAGCTTCGACAAATGAAGTAAATTCCTATTTTCATGTGTCACTTGCGTCTCAAAGAAGTTAGGACATACCGTGTGGTACCTTGATGATTTTACCTCCCTTAGGCGGCGAGGAAAAGTTGATCTTAGTACGAGTCTATCTGCGTCTGAGAGGCAGTTGCGTAGGAGGACTATCAGGGAATATCTGGTGAAATGGAGAGATTTGCCTGTTGAGGATGCTACATGGGAGAGCGAGGATATTCTGCAGCATCCGGCATTGAGATTGTTTGAGGACAAGCAATTTCAGGAGGGGCGGACTGTCATGTCCCCTTCAGTTGACATCTCGGTGCTTAAGATGTAGCCTATTATATGTGACCCTATTTGATGGGATGGATAGAGGTCTTGTTGGAGCTTAGCGGCAGCTTCGATCGTCGAGAATCTACCCGGTTCGGCTTTTCGTTAGAAGTCGTTAGGACATCGGTAAGCTTGACTTGCTATTTTTAGTAATGCAAAGTCATTCAGCGAACACCCACCTTTATTTTAGTGAAACCAGATGCAGTGCGTGTAAAATTCCAATCCACTTATTTTTCCAACTGACGATTCGTTAATCCGGACAGTATTTTGCGAGGAAGATATTAATATTTAATGGTCAAATTAAATATTAATTATTTTAAAGCTTATATTATAAAGTTATAATATTATTTAATATTATAACTTAAGTGATTTCTAAAGGGGTCGACCAACATTGAAGAGGGGCCACTTTTCAATTATAATTTATAATTAAAAGTGCGTTCGAGACTATTGAAAAATTAAAAGAAAAGTTTGAACTTTATTTAAATGATGCCTTTTTGAGAAAAGTCGACTTTTTGAAGGATATAACGGTTTCATTGGAAAAAGAGCTCATTATGTTTTGAAATCGAATTTTGATCAAGTATTCTTCCAGAGAATGAAGCCAAGGGTTTCAGTTGTCTTCAGGCATTGGAGAACGAGCCATCTTCAGTGTTGCAGTTCAGAGGCTGTGAAATATCAGCTGATTTATTGCTATTTAGAGAGGTAGCTTCATTCAGAGGTTATCACAGAATTATTCAGAGATTGCATCATTCAGGGTTTTTAGTTTCGAATTCATTCAGAAGGGTTCTTTATTCTTAGGTGCCTATTTTCTTGAGATCTGGACTCATTTCTCAAGAGCCGTACAAATCTATTGTTGCTGCTTCAGATCCGTACTTTGCTACTGCAGGGCCGTACCAGCAAGTACAAGGCCGTACTTCTTCATCTTGGGCAAAGCGCTTTCCTTCTTTGCATTCTGGCTTCATCAGCAGGGGCACATATCCTTCTAGTATCATCTGCAAACATTAAATGGAGGGAGAAAGTGGATTTATTATGATAGCCATACCATTTCATGGTCATCTCAGGTGGCTGCAAATTCTAGGTTTTTTATCAATAATGTTGTTGCTTTTTAGATTGCATGTTATCAGATCTCAGATGTAATAAGTATAGAAGATCAATAAATACTCTGGCATCTATAAATCCAGTAGATTCTATCATTTACGGTATTGCATTATTTTATTTAAATTTAATAAGCAATTTCTTTCAAAATCGCACTTCATTGGTTTATGCAACAAAACACAAAAAAATCAAAAACGCTCAAAAACAAGCAAAAACCGACAGTTTGAACAAGGGTTTCTACATTGCATCAATAAGGAGACCAAAGAGGTATCAGGCTATATTAAAAGGTTTAAGGCAGGATGAGTTGGGCATATCAAATGCTGCTTCAAGACCAAAAAGAAATGTCAATAATGCATATGATTCACACATTCGATGTTAATGACAATTCTGTTTTTTAGCTAAAAATATGAGTGTTAATGATAATTCTGTTTTTTAGCTGACTATATGAGCGAGTCTTCTTCTTAAAAGAAAGCACAAGCAACATCGGAGTAAGAGGCTACCATGAATGATTAGCACTATGCTTCAGTGCAAAAGAAAACTTGGGTGGTTACCAATTGTCACCAAGTAGAAAGGCAATTGGTTACAAATGGGTTTGTAAACCCATAATAAAGGTGGATGATTCACTAGACAAACACAAAACAAGGCTTGTAGGCTTGTAGTAAAGGGGTTTTCTTGATAGAAGGGAGAAGACTAAGAAGAAACATCTGTGCCTACCACTAACTGAAGATAATCAAGTTAATGACTACCAGAGCTTCTTAGATTTTTTGGAAAATATTTATAACGGATGTTAAAAGTGCCTTTTAGAATAGTGATTTAAAGGAACTGTACATGATGCAAAGTTTTGTGGCTGTTGGCATGACAAAACTTGTGTGCATGTTGGTGAAAGCACTCTATGCAGATGAAGGAAGTGCCAAGCCCACAGTACATCAAAATGGATCAGTTTTACTTTTTAACTATTCCTTCAGATCCCAATCTTTATGTCAAAAGTTTGAAGGATCAAGAATCTTTCTTATTACTTATTCAGATAAATTAATCATCACTAGAAGTGATACAAACAGTATTATCAATGTAAAACCATATCTTTGATCTACAATTAACACCACAAATTTGGTTCAAGTACACTATTGTTCATGGGTTTAATTCTTGCTAACAGATGGGATGTTTAATTTTTAGCAAAAGCATACAAGAGAACTTGAAAAATTGAAGACGTCATGTTGTGAGTCAACGATGACCCTATTAAGGCTGGTTCAAAACTACCATCCTCAAGTGAATTCTATTAACAAGTTTGCCAAATCATTTTATCAAAAATTGGTCGGAAACATCATGATAATATATCTTTCTCCATAGACAATATTTTCTTGTTAGCTATGTCAGCAGATTTCACATTAAGTAAAATGCTGCTCATTGGCGGGCAAGGAAAAAATATCTTCAGCTACATCAAAGACACATTGGAATTTGGAATGTTTCTGATCATTTTCAAATTGAGCCAGATGAGAGCAAGCGAATGACAAGATATATCTTTAGTTGTGGAACTGCTGCAATAACTTGGGTGAGCAAGAAATAAAGACTGATACTTTCTCTTCAACACAAGCAAATTAACAGGTTACTGTTTTAGCTGCATGCCAGGCAGTTTGGCTCAGGAGGATCTTGACTGAAATTTACAATCACGTCAAGAGAAGCCTACAAATATATTTTGTGATAATCAACTGCTCAAACTAGTCAAAAATCTAGTCTTCCAAGCACATAGCAAGCAGATAAAAGTTCAGTCCATTTTATCGGATTATCCACTTTGGTGGTTAAAAAAGGTTCTATGGAAATGATTTATCATCCAACTCAAGATAAAGCAGCAGATATATTTTAAGAAATTTCTCTATATTGAAATGTTTATTAAATTGAAAATAAACTTTCATGATTTCATATCCTACTATTAATGAAGGGTTCTAAACTAGTTAATAAAAATGCTCATAAATGTAGGTTATATGTACTTATAAAAGTACATTAACATAGGAAGTACATACACTATTAAATAATAACATTGTAATTCTTTTAATGATTAGTAAAATGGTGCATTAATTAACCCTGTATATAAGGGTTAGTTGACAATTAATTGGTTATCTGTTGTTGTTTAATCATTGACTAGGACATTAATCATGAAGAGCTTTGGATAGAATCCTATGTGTTTCGCATCATAGAATCTGTGCCCAAAGAAATCAGTTACAAGAGTGTGCAACTCTACCATTGAAAGTGGTCTCCGTCTTGCAGATATTTTTAGTAAAGAGCAGTTCCATTCCTCTTTATCACCAATGCTATTTCCAGATTGGAAAATAAAGGGAATCCACCCAAAACCGGGGCACTGTAAGAAAATGAAATAGCAACAACAGCAGCAACAATGGGGTAAATTGAGATCTTTATTTGGGATTCTAACTACAAACAAATGGCAGCATCCAACAGCCCCGGACTTCTTTGATACATGTCCAATAAAATAGCTATTTTAAGCTGTTCTTTTTAATTTCCTCTGAGCATAGATCAAGATTGATAAATGATAATTGGTGGAGAGTTTAATTTAACTGCCAGAAGACTGGGCAGTCTAAGCTTGTATTGTAACTAACATTTTTGCATGCACTGAGAATATTCTGTTTGTGGAAACCTTGAAGCATCAAGTCTTTGCCACACGTCAATTGACCTGATTATCTGTGTATATTTGCTTTTAGTCAAAGATTCTAGAAATAAGCATTGGCAAATCTCTAAGTGCTTAGCCAGTGAACTTTAGTCTGAGAAATAATCTTAATCCTTGAATATATTACCTACTAGCCTTTTTGAAACAACATGAAATACAGCTAAAAGAATGGCAAATATATATATATATGGTGGGGGAACTATACATATATATATATATAGTTCCCCCACCATATACGTGTGTGTGTATGTTAACTGTTCTACCACCATCCAAAGATTCTAGAAATAAGCATTGGAAAATCTCTAAGTGCTTAGTCAGTGAACTTTAGTCTGAGAAATAATCTTGATTCTTGAATATATTACCTCCTAGCCTTTTTGAAACAACATGAAATACAGCTAAAAGAATGGAAAATATATATATATATACCCCCACCGTATATATAGTTCCCCCACCATATGTGTGTGTGTGTGTTAACTGTTAACTGTTCCCCCACCATCCCCCTGCTGTGCCCAAAATTTAGGATTTTAAAAAATAATAATAAAATATATATTTAGGGATTTTTTCCATTGTCACATCCCCCCATCCCAGAAACTTGGAGAAACACTGGTTATCTCTCTCCCTTTATGCATTCAAACATTACATTTTCTGATGGACTCAAAGGATATGATAACCCTTTCTCTCTCCATTTTCTGAGTTTGTATCATATATTTGCTTGATTTTCTCTAACTTGGCACCTTATATATATTTGACAGCTGGAACAATGGCAATACATTGAACAAAGATTGCAAAAATTAAGGATGTGGATGATCTGAATATTTAGTGATAAACACATGGTATGTACTATGTTAATGGTGCTTTAATAGGTAAGCTGCAATGCAATAAATATTTAAATCCCAACTCAAACTTTATATATAAAGTATTTCATGCTCTTTTGAGAAATGATCACAGGATATTTTGCAGATTACCTCAACATAAGGTCTTGTTTTCCTCTTCAACTTTGTTTTAAAATTATCTGTGTCAATCTTTCTTTGACCTGACCCTGACTCTGTCTGTGACTTCTTTGTCTTCACAGCCCCAGCCATATTTACATCCTCGGCATCTTGATCCATGTCACCTGTGTAAATGTTTTGTAGAAGATTAAGAGAAATAATAATTACAATAAATCAGCAAATATTGCAGATAATAGTCATTTTACATAATGCCAATCTTAGATTTATCTTCGCATCTATTCTTGAACAATATTTGCATTTATAATAATTATTGTTTTCCCAAAGTATTTTGATAAATAAAGCAAACTTTTATTTTCCTTAGCACACAAATCTATAATGGCAATAGTTCTATAATCTGTATAATTTGGCTAATACTCTTCGAACTTCCACCTTCATCTGAAATTGATGGACCTTCATCATCAACACCAGCAACAACAAAGTCTTCCATATCATCTTCTTCCATTTCATAGTCCACATACTCTACTTCAGGCTCTGGCTCCTATTAAACAAAAGAACATAAAGATGATTTTACTGAAAAACAAACAGACACAGCACTATGCATCAGAATGATGGTCAAAAGATGCAAAAACAACTATATAAATCTGAAGAAATCAGACAATGGACCTACTGCAGAGACAACATCAAACATATAACAAAATAATGCTATAAACCTCCTCAGCATTGTCCTCTTCATCACTAGCTGCCTGCATTTCCTCCATTTCTAGGACCTTTTCATATTCTTTGACAGGGAAATTGTATATGTCACCATAAGTGCCACTTTGTAACCTTTCTATTAGTTCTTTCTCTATGGCCTGGTCAAGATTCAAAACCATGAGTGAACTAATAAAAAAAGAGCACGAAGTTATCCACACAAGAAAGAACAATACAGGTATCCTACTCTATCTAGAACAGCTGCAATTTCAGCTTTTGCTTCTCTCCTTGCTTCTCTCTTCCTCTGCTTGGTAGGCATAGTCATGACTTTCTCCCTGAAAAAACAAGAACCAAAAGGCATAAGAAACTACTATCTCAACCTGCAAATAGCTTGTTAAAACCATTTTTCACAAGCCTGTATATATAAGCATACATACAAATTTCCTCAGAACATGAAGGTACTGAAACTTAATTACTTCAATATCTTAAGGGGACCAAATACAGAATGTTTATGCTTCAATGTGCTGTGGTAATATAGGGTATAACATATCAATTATCATGGGTACACTCAAGGTGGTCACTAAATGGAAGATGAACTTGAAATAAATTATTATTTAGAGCTCGTTTACAGTGTTTACAGTCAGCTTTGACTTTTGAATTGCTTATTATCCTTGTAAGTTATGAATGTGAAACAGAATGGCCAGAAATAATATACGAAATAAAGTCACAACACAAGAATAAAATGGAAGCCATAAAAAATGGTTTTGAAGGAAACCTGCATAATACAATTAGACTTCCCTGCTGGGATCCAGAACAAGAAAAACACCAAGATAGGCAAGCTACACCAAACTAAATCAATAGATATTCAGTGATTCACACATAAAATGTCTAATACTGTGAGATTACTCTCACATCTCAAACCTATGCTACATTTATTATCCAGTATATTGATGAGACTATTGGACATCACTTATGATTGTTTGATTATTTGGTATTTACATGCATAGATGAAAAACTCTCCAAGTAATCGGTGAATTTACTCTCCAAAATTGCTCACCGGATAAAGGAAAAAAACTTGCCGAATATTTGGCAAGTTTTTGCCAAATACTTGACAAGTCCTCAAAAAAAAACTAGACCATCCAAAAAAAAGGTCTCCCACGGCCACTAAAAAGGCATTTTCATTTCATTTGATTTTATAGGTACTCTCCAAGTCCAAGTTTCCAAGTTTGCCTTCCTACAAGTCTTCATCTATAATATCGTCTAGTTCTACCTCCTGCTAGTTTTCACTAGACATGGGAAGAGGAAGATATAAATTTGTAAAATATATTAATGTAGTATTTACTTTCAGTTTTACAAAAACAATTTGCTATTTTCATTTGTTTCAGACTATCAATATCAGCGCATTCAACATGAGGATGCCATTTTGTACCAAACTTTCTTTCAAATCAATCAAATACAACTAGACTCAATTTGTTTGTTTTATGTACTCGTTTATTGACACATTGGATGCATCTTATCATTGAATTTTGCAACAAAAAAAAAATGTGTTTTTAATAAAATTTAAGCAATTTTTTAAGTTGTCGAGTCGTGTTTTTGGGCTTGGCAAGTTTTTCAATTTGGCGAGTTTTTCAAGTATGTTTACATGTGTGTGATGGGTAAAATGTGATGGTTAATCTTGATGCATGGAAACAAAATTGAAATTATTATCATTTTTATGATTATGAGTTTAATTTCTTGTATGTGCTTCGGCTATGGTTTTAAGGACTAACCTACTGAAGGCAACCTGAGTGCGACTGAGTGCAAGAATATGTGCAAGTACTTGTCGAAGGCGAGAACATGGCTGAGGTAGAAGTATCCTAGCCACTTGATAAATGAATAGTAGGATGGAACCCCAATGCATGCACACACACACGTAGTTGCATTCATATTTGCAGTGTGTATGATATGATTTCACTTCATCCTAATTACGTCATTGCTTTTGTGTGTTATGAGTTAAATTAATAAATATATATTATGGTTATTATGTTTAGGAAAATAAAATTAAAATGGAAAAAATAAAAATATGTCTTGGTTATATTGTTTTAAAAATTAAATTAATTGTTTGGTTGGAAAAATAAAATATCTTACTTTTTATAAATTGCATAAATTATATTTATACATATTATTATTTATATATAAATAAATAAATAAATATATATATAAAAGCTTATTAATAAAATATATAAATATTTAAACTGCAAGAAACTTATTAAAATAAGAAAATAAATTTAATTAAATAAGTTTTAAATAGAAAAATTAAAAATTAAATAAAATAAGATTTATTAAAAATTAAATAAAGTTTGTTTTATTAAAAATTTAAAAGTCTTACATGATGAATCGTGTGACTTCCATTAGGAGAACAAGGAGTTCTAAAATAAGAATACGGGAGTGAAGTTTTTTATAGTTTGGACTTTGCAGGACTATTGCAGGAAAACATAGAAAATGATAAAAAGAGAGGAGACAGGCTTTTGGGAGGATCGCCGAACAGGAGTACAGGGAAGTGTTTCGAAGGGCTGTAAAGGCACAGCTTGTACACTGTGTTAAAAATCCAACTGATATCATATAGTAGAAAATGTTTCATATATTACAGTTATGTACTATGTATAGTTATACAAATCTTTCTTGTAGTCTTGCGGCAGTTATTTGGGAAACTGCGATATTATCTTTATTTCATTATCCCATGATTCAAAACACCTTTTAGGATACAAACAATAAATATATCCATTAGAACTGTTTCTTGAAAATTACGATAAATAGGTCTCTGAAATATCAGTTGGAATGAATAAGAATTTAGTAAGTTAATAACCAGAGGTGCAAAAAAGCAAGTCGATTCTGATATATAACCGGACCTTACATGATCTGATCATGACTGTTACTGTGTAAAGATTCTTGTTGCTGTTGTAATACCCTCTTTTATTCCTTAATTCTTCCTATTGGTTCAATAGTAAACTGGTAAATCATTTTAAATCTACTGTAGAAATTGTTTTTCAGCAAAGTGTAAAAATCAGATTTGGTATATGTATGAATCTGCCATTTTAAATGCAATGAAATCTGATACTTTGTCAAATCTGCAATCTTTTCAATGGATCTGAATCGTTTAATTCAAACCTTCATATCAAAAGAATATCTATAGTTGTATATATGTACATATATATATACATACCCATATTATAAATATATCTATAGTTGTATATATGTACATATATATATACATACCCATATTATATATATATAACCGTGCAAGTATGCAACTGAAAGATGCCAAACATGGATTCCACCCAGCAACAAAAATTGTTGACACTCAGATTTGATTAGGAATAAGTCTCTATCTAAAATGCATAATCACAGTTTATACACAGCCACAATGAATGAACATAATTGCAAGATAACATGCTGAAATTTATGCACACAACAGTGAATGATAGCACCCAGGAGAAAATACTCAGATCTGAAGATATTAGTTGCAGATGTTACACAGGCGATCACAATGAGAAAATCCGACGATATAAAAATCAGACCCAGCAAATTGTATTACAGGAATTTCAATGAATGCCAGACATGTTGTGACCTATTTCACACATCGCCCCATTGCAAATGGGGACCCTCACTGGTTTGCTCTTAGGGTTTAGCTTTGAGTAGCAATTTCATAGTCTCCGGTGTCTTGAAAATTTCATGTCAAAGTCTGGAGTCATCACAGAGAGCCAGTTGAGAATTTGAGCACAGCTGAGCGTAACGTCATAGGGGTGCTTAGAGGCCGGTGAGCGAGGGATGCATACGTGCTTTAAATTCGACACTTCCCTATTTTAGGGATTACTTTTTGCTTTTTTGCTTTTTTGGCGTTCACGGATAATCGGGATTACTATTTTTTAGAAGAAGTTGCTTTTTGCTTTCTATTTTTAGTAAAGTTTCTATTTTTTAGAAGGATGCTAAGGTCCTCTTGGCGATTAGGTCGAAAGTTTCTTTAGATTGAAAACAAACAAAATCAAAACAAATAATAAAATCATGGTATGCAAAGATTGAAGAGAAAAGCGTAAAAGTGAGAAAAGCAGGAAAAGGTGCATGCAAAAGCTAAAAAATCAATTAAAAAATCGTGCCATCAAGAGAGAAAATCATTCAAAAAATCAAATAAAAAGCAAGAAAATTGTGATGAAATTCGCCTAAGGCTGGAGAGGTGCGCCCTTGGGAAATCCAGTAGAATCTTTGAAAAGTCCACTTGAAAAATCCATTGGTCAAAGAGAAATCCAGTTAAAGATCCAATTAAAATTCGTCTATTTGAGAAATCTTGCCAATCCAGTTGGAAAATTCGAAATTCCAGTTGGAAAATGATGAAAATTGACTAAGGCAAGTAAGAATTCGAATTGGACTTAAAGAATTTCAAAATGAAGTTAAATTCCAGTTAGAAAATGAAAATTCCAGTTGAAAGTCGAATTTTGAAGGGGAGAATTGAGAATTTTTCTAAGGCAAAATCCACCTTGGTAAAAGGATAAAAATCCTGTTGAAAAGTGGATTAGTCCACTTAAAGGTCGAATTTTTTAGAAGGCAAAAGGAGAATAAAATATCTTACGTTTTATTTTAAAATGAAACTTAGTTATCAAGCCAAAAAGAGACGCCTTGAAAAAAGAAAAGAAGATAAGATTGCTTTTTCGTTTTAAAGCAAAAGCACCCAATTAAGGAAGAGGTCGATCTTGGCTAAAAAGGAAACTTTTTATTATAAAAGAAGTGCTTGTGAGTTTTATTTTTTCATTTATTCACAGGTCAAGTTCTTCACAGGCAAACTTCTTTCAGAAAGGCGTCCTTCTTCCTATTTTCTTCTTGAGCTGCAAATCGCATTAATTCCAGAACACAAGGTTGGACTTTTTCCTTCCATTTTCAGATTTCTCGATCAACTACAGAGTCATAGCTGGCGAATTTACAGAGAGAAAAGGAATTTTTTGTCTTGTTTTGCACAAAAACTTCGCTTTTTTCAGTTTTTAATGTCTAGTAAATTAATTTAAAAAAAAAAATTCCTTGAAAGTTCTTTTAAAAGGATAAAGGTTGGAAAAGAATTTATTTTATTGAAGTTTATTCTCCAACTAGCCGAGGCAAACGAGTTCTGGAATTTTTTTTAATTAATTTATTTAACTCTCCAGCCATAAAATCGTCCTTTTTTACAAATTTGTGAAATATTCTAACTTTGAGCTTCGTACAGGCACAATGTCTACTTCAAAGAACGTAGGAGGTGGAGTTAGAAAAGCCCAAGTAAAGGAAGTCCTCAAGGAATTTTATCCAGAATCTCAATTGTCCTCGAAATGGAAGAAGGTAGCAGATACCAACTTTGAGCAGTTCAATGCGATTCAACACAAGAAAAGGATGTTTGGTACTCAGCACGAAATGCCCACACCTATTGCAACTAACATCGTTAAGTGTGGACTTCATCAAGTAGCAGGATTTCCACCTGCAGTTCAGTGCAGTGAGCTAATGGTTGAGTGTGCCAGAAGATACAATCCACAAACAAGATCCATTAAAACACCTAATGGGATCACTTTGGCATACTTCACGGAGGATTCAGTCAGAGAGGTATTTGGTATTCCTCATCGTCAAAAAATGTTGAATAGGACTCAAAAGGAATCACAGGCCATGTTTGATCAAGCCAAAGAATCCTGTATGGACATAGTCAATTCTAACTCGATCAAGGAACCCAAAAGACATCGCTCTAAGTTGCCAAAAAGATTAATTTGCACAGATTTTAAACCAGAATACAGTGACATGATTCATATGCTGAACAGGATTATGGGTACTTCTCAAGGAGCTTTCTTCGAAGTATGGATGTTTTCATATGTGGAGGTGGTCGTATTGGGAATGGAAGCAATAAATTGGGCAAAGTTAATAAGTGATAACACTGATTTCCAGTTGAGAAACTTGGAGAAGACCAAAACCTTCTATATGAGTTCCTACGTAGTTTATATCCTGGCACGGTTTACTAAGTATAGAGGACTGATTTGCAAAGGGGAAGTTGGACTTCGAAAAGATCAGCTCAAAGCATATGATTGTTACCCGCAGCTCCAGTTGCATTACAAGGACAATTATAAGATAACCAATGATGCCTTCCTTATGTATATCACGCGAGTGCTTCAAGGAGCAGTTCAAAAAAGGCTATCTAAGGAGGCTATGGTGATGCTTGATAAATTTGGATCTTGGTTCATCCAGTTTCCGACCTTTACATACATAAGAGTTCATGGATTCTCAGATGCTCCGCATAGACTTCCTCGGTATCCAATAGACAAGATTGTTATGCTTGAAATTGCAAGGCAATTGGCGTGTATAGATTCTATTCAAGGGAAAAGGAACAAACAAGGAGTGGATTTTCCTGTTGCAATTGGGAAAATGCTAGAAGTCTGCCCCTCATTGCAATCAGCCAAGGCAGCAAAGTTAGAGTTGCAATTTTATAAGTTCAGCATTTA
>VDFB02144115.1:0-24284 GCA_007258455.2 Sequoia sempervirens
GAAAGGGGCCCCCACTTCATATTACCAAAATCCATCATCCTATTATCAATCTTACACCAAACCACAACCATAGTACACCTACACCAATCAGTATTAGTAAATGCCTCCATATACACCTCCACTAGCATGCAATCAAACCTCTTCAACCCCATCTTCATCCTACCAACAATATGCTCCTTACAATCAATCCAATCTGGCCAACTCCCTCAGTGCCTGCTAACAAAGAGTGGGAAGAAATCAAAGCTGCATTAAAAGGCTTGCAAGTAGGGACTAACAAACAATCCTTTAAGTTTGAAGACATTTGTTCCTATCCATTCAATCCCTCCATCTCACTAGTCCCTTTTCCAAAGAATTTTGAGATGCCAAAATTTGATAAGTACAAAGGAACTAAAGTTCCAATGAACCATCTCCAGGAGTTCTATTCCCATTGTTAATAAGTCCAACACAATGACAATTATCTCCTACAATTATTTCCAAGGAGTCTAATTGGGATAGCTCTTGATTTGTTTATGACTCTCCCAAAGGGATCCGTCAAGTCTTTTGTAGATCTTTCAGAAAAAATTGTCAAACACTTCTCCTTTAATTTGGAGAAGGATGTCGATACTTTGGAACTTCTAAAAGAGAAACAACATGAGGGAGAGACTTTTGCAAGCTACCTTCAAAGGTGGTGTGCTTTGGCTGGTCGAATGAAATCCCCACTCAGAGAAAAAGACATGGTCACCCTTTTCATCGAAATCTCTCACCTAGATATGGCACATAATTTTAAGCTCCACTATGTCAAAACCTTTGTAGAGATAGTTGAGAAAGGTCCTATCCTTGAGAGAGCACTTATTGCTAAAGGGCTGGTCAAAATTTTTAATCCTAATAAGGAAAAGTCATTTGGGGATAAACCTTGCCATTGGAACAAGAATAATAACATTTTCAATGATGGTGTCACTGACACCAAACATGTTCAAGTAGCTAACACATCTTAGAGACAACAACATGTCTCTAATCAACCATTTGTTTCCAATGTCATATCAGTGCCATAGGGAGCACCTTGTCCTCCTCAGCAGTCCAATCAGAATAATCAAGGGAACAAAAAACTTCAATTCACTCAATTAGGAGAACCCTTAAGTGCCATTTTCAATAGGCTTCTTCAAGCTAGTTACCCGATCACGTATCCTGTGACTAAGCCTTTTGATGAGTCTAAACCTAAGACAACCTAGTATAAAGAAAATGAGTATTGTGACTTTCACAAGATCAAAGGGCACTCTACAAACAAATTTCAAGGCTTAAAAACCTATGTCCAGGATCTTATAGATTGGGGTGACATACACGTGGATCCCAACCAAGCCCCATCATCCAATGCTCAGCTTCAAATATATCAAAACAATTTCCCAAAACATAACCAAGGTGCTAGCACTTCAAATGCCAATCCTAGGTTAAGCAACAATAATAATCAAGGTAACAACACAAATAACATTAATTACAAGAGTGTTCCTTATAACTATGAGGGCATCATCATGCACATTGATCAGGTAGAGCCATGGGTGTCTATGATACATGTAAAAGGAAAAGACCCATAGTGTGTTGTTACAACCCACCACACTCGCATCACTATTCCTGGAGCCTCTACATCAACCCAACCACCTCTTGTAAGCTCCCAATATAATATTCTTGATCATCTAGGGAATACTCCTACTCAGATATCCATTTTGGATTTTCTTAAGTCTTCCCCTATACACCAAGAAATCTAAATGAAAGCTTTATAGGATACTTACGTTCCCAATGACATAGATCCTACACAATTCCAAGCAATTGTAGGACATCTCTCAGCCACATATCAGCTAGGATTTAGTCAAAATGACATGCCTTGTATTGATTTGAACCATAACTGCCCCCTCCATCTTGAGGTCCTTGTAGCTTGACATAAGGTGAAAAGGATCTTGGTAGATAATAGCTCTACCCTAAATCTGTGCACATTAAAGTTCATAAAATAGGTAGGTTATACCCACACTGACTTAAAAATTAGGTCATTACTATCAAGGCATATGATAATGTAGAACATGATTATGAGGGAACAATTTTTCTTCCAATTTAGGTTGGTCCAATTGTACAGTACACTACCTGCCATGTCCTTGATCTAGACCTCCCTTATAACCTTCTTCTTGGCCACCCATGGATCCATGCCATGCAATCCGTTCCATCCACTTACCATCAATGCTCAAAGTTCTTGTTTAACAGGGTGGAAGTAATGATACATGCTAATTTGCAACCATTTGAGTATTGTTGTGCACTATAATCTTCCTTTCCCCATTCCCATTACTGTCTGGGAGTAGAAATAGGGCCACCTCAGGCATCATCATCCCGTCCATCTTCCAACATGCTATCCACCTCTGTCTCCACCATTACCAAAGTCTAGATCATTGACAAGCGTTCTGGTGAGTATGAAATGTGTATAGCTTTGAATGTGGAAACCATGCCACCCTCATCGCATACATATGGCCAACCTTCTTAGTCCACGTTGAAGCAAGAAGAGAAGACAACCACCTTGAGCTTCAAGAATGTGGGATCCAACACCTTTCGGTCTCCTAGAATAAGATAGGATATGCTCAAAGATGCCATTAGCCAATGGATATATCATGAGGAGCCTAAACCTTCTCCCCCTCTAAAGGAGTATTTTCAAGAGACATATCCTTATGCCTCAAAGTTAGCTGAAAAATATAATTATCAAGGGGGAGGCCTTGGCATAGAAAAGCAAGGAAGGAAATAGCCTGTTGACACCCTAGTGTGACCAAGATATTCAGGTTTAGGAAATGAAACAAAACAAAGGGGTCCCATGCCATCAACTAGTGCTTCTAACAACATTAGTATGGGAAATGGTCTTCTTGAAGACATACCTGAAGAAGAATCCATCATACATGTGTATGATGGCATGGATCACATGGATCTTTCCTCCATGTTTGATTGCCTATCCATTTTCTCCATTAGCCTTTCTGTTTTCCATCCCGAACTCATTGACTGGGACCTACATGGTAGTGCACCTATTGAAACCTTTCCCTCAGTGGATACATATGTGAATCTTATGGGATTGGGGGAGGATGAATGCCCTAACTACCAAAATAAGAAGAAACAAAATAGAAAAGGGTCATCTAGTGAAAACCTTCCTGAGGTGCTTCTAAGTACTAGAAGATTGACTTAGAAAAAGTAAAAATAAAGGTTGTATCTAATAGTGAAAAACCTCGACGAGGCACTAGAAGATGGGGACGTTCATCTTCCCCTTGTGGGAACTCAACTGTCTGAATGATATTCTATACTCATCGAAGAAACACAAGAAGTGAACTTGGGAACCAAAGCAAATCCTAAAATCACATATGTAGCCAAGTCATTATCAGAAGAAGAGTACTCCATCATTATTCAACTTCTCAAAGAAGGAATCATCAATTTTGCGTGAACCTATGTAGATATGCTAGGTTTGGATCTTGCTCTATTCTTACACCATTTGGACATCCATCCAGATGCTAAACCTATCAAGTAGAAACTTAGGAGAAAGCATCCTCAAGTAGCTTTGTTGGTGAAGAAAGAGTTGGAAAATTTGTTAGATGTCGGGTTCATCAGACCCATTGACTACTCTGATTGGATCTCCAACGTAGTATCAAAGCCTTTCCAAAATATAATTTACCACTACCAAACATTGACATGTTAGTTGATTTAACTGTTGGACATGAGATGCTATCTCTCATGGATGGTTTCTCTAGATATATCCAGATCAGAATTGTGCCCGAGGATCAACATAAGACTACCTTCACCACTCCTTGGGGCACATTTTTTTACAATGTCATGCCCTTTGGCCTCAAGAATGCAGGGGCAACGTACCAGTGTGCTATGACTGTCATCTTCCACAACCTTATCCACATCATAATGGAATATTATTTTGATGATCTATTAGGGAAATCCAAAACAAGAGAAGAGCACCCTATGAAGATCTTTGAGTGGTTAGAGCATTACAAGCTATGGCTAAATCCGAAGAAATGTGTATTTGGGGTTACATCAGAAAAATTATTGGGTTTCATTGTCTCCAAAATGGGCATAGAGGTAGATCCTACTAAAGTCAAAGAAATATTGGAAATGCCTCCACCATGCAATTTAAAATAGTTGAGGAGCCTTAAGGGAAAATTATAGTCCATCAGATGCTTCATAGATCAATTAGTGGATAAGTGCCAATCATTCACCCATCTCCTATAAAAAAATACTATCTTCAAATGGGATTCAGAGTGTTATCTAGGTTTTGAAAAAATCCAGGAGTACTTGGCTCATCTACCCATCCTTATGCCTCCAATTCTAGGTAAACCACTTCTATTATATATTTCAGCTACTTTAGTTGCACTGGGGGCACTATTAGCCTAACATGATGAGTCCTCCAAAGAACGAGCAATTTAATACATCAATCGAACCTTAGTGTGGTATGAAGTTAACTATTCCTTGATGGAAAAAGCTTGCCTAGCTGTAGTCTTTAGTTTACAAAAGCTTCAACATTATATTCTTAGTCATCCCATGAAGCCGATCTCAAAAGGTTGATCTGAGCAAATATTTGTTATCTAGAACATCTTTGACTAGCTGCATGGCTAAGTGGGTTATGCTATTGAGAGAGTTTGATATAGAGTATGTGGATCAAAAGGAAATTAAGCTTGGGAAAATAATAGTAGATCAACTGGAAGATGCCCCTTTGGTGGATGCCTATCCCTTGGTCACATAATTTCCTGATGAAAAGGTTCTCATGGTTACGAAAGTAGCTACATGGACACTCTACTTTGATGGGTTGTACATGCATAATGGAGTGGGGGAAGGTATCATTTTTTTCACTCCACAAGGTGATTACATCATAAAGTCATTTAGGTTATCCTTCCCATGCACGAACAACATAGCAAAATACAAATATCTTCTCATTGGTCTTAGGATCACTGTCAAATGGAACATCACTCACTTACAAGTCTTTGGTGATTCCCAGTTGATCATCAAACAACTTAATGATGAGTTTCTAAAAAAAGATGATAAGCTATTACCTTACAAGTGCATGGTGGATGACTTCAAGAAGTAATTCACCTCTATCTAGTTTGAGCAAATCCCTAGAGTCTAGAATAAAGAAGTTGATGCCATGGCTACAATTGGCTCCCTGATTGACATGTCAAAAGATGAAACAAACTATGAGTTTCTAGTTGAACAAATTTTAATCCCTTCTTATGAAATCCCAGAGAGTGAAATGGTGTGCAACATCATAGGTCCTGAGTCACCATGGTATCATGACATTTACACCTACCTTCATGATAACATCTTACCCCCTAACCTTACATGTAACTAAAAAAATCTTTCATCCAATGTACCTCGTGTTACACTATCATGAGAGACACACTCTATCATTGTGGGTATGATGGAACTCTTCTTAGGTGTCTAAATGAGATAGAAGCTCACATTACATTCACAAAGGTTCACAGTGGTGTTTGTGGGGCCCATTCAAATGGCATGGCCTTAGCCAAGAGGATTCTTAGAGTCAGTTACTATTGGCCTACATTGGAGCATGACTCTTGTGAGTTCATGAAGAAGTGTTTACCTTGTCAGCAACATGCAAATCTAATACACACTCCAACACAATATTTTCAACCCCTCATAGCACCATGGCCCTTCTCTCAGTGGGGTTTTGACTTGATTGGCAAGATATACCCTCCATCCTCTAACAACCATACTTTTATTATCACTGCCACTAAAGAATGCCACTCTCTCAAATCATAAGTACTCAAATATCCAAATTCATCCTTTTCCATATTCTTCACAAATATGGAATCCCATCCACCATCATCATCGATAATAGAAAGCCATTTAAAAACCAGGCCATGAAACACCTATGTGACACCTTTCACATTCAACATCATTGGTCCATGCCCTATTACCCCCAAGGTAATGGTCAAGTGGAGGTAACCAACAAAACCTTGATCAAAATCCTTAAAAAGGTAGCTAATAATACTAGTAGAGATTGGAATCTCCATCTCCATCCCACCCTTTGGGCCTATTGCACTTCCATCCGACTACCATTGGTGGTGCCACTCCATATTATCTCATTTATGGTGTCGTGCCATTTTGCTGATTGAGGTTGAGATCCCATCATTGAGAATATCTTTGAAGAATATCATAAGTGACGAAGATGCTCGGGTTGCATGACTTAGTCAGTTGGAATTCCTAGAAAAAAAATGAATCAAAGCATATGATCATCTTCAAGCATATCGACATCATCTTAAAGCATATCAACATCATCTTAGGAGCTACAATAAGAAGGTTTGTCCTCACCAGTTCAATGTGGGTGATCTAGTCCTTAAGGAGAATCAACGTACCTAGTAGGACCAAGACAAGAAAGGGAAATTTGAGACAAATTGGTTGTGTCCCTATGTCATCACAGCTAAATATGGATCTAGGGCATATAGACTTGGCACACCTAAAGGAGAGCCTCTAGAGGAGCCCATCAATATCATGCACCTAAAAAAAGGTTTTACACCTAAGTCAGCTGGGTTATCCTATCCTACAAAAATACCAAAGTACAAAAATTGTCAAAAAAAGTCTAAAAAAGAAAATACAAAAATAGTATAGAGAAATAATTCATCCTATGGTGAAAACTAGCCTTGGTGGTGCCTTGGATAAGTACGTTTGGTGAAAACCTGGTAATAGGCACCATTAATAAAGGGCTTAATCATTATATACCTTGCATCCTAGTTACTTTATGCCTTCATCCACCTTAGCCTCACATCCAATCCTAGCATTCTCTTTGAGTCTAGTCCTTTTGTCTGCATCCCCTTATCCGTTTCTTGGTATGTTTTGGTTGAGCATTGGATGATTTTCATCTACTATCTACAATCCTGAGATTTTTATCCTAATCTAATCTTGTGTTTTCCATCTATGTAGTCAATTGATCTCTCGATTTTAGCTAGGATCCTTCATCGTGTTGGTCCTCATTAGGTCTCATCCTGTCATGTCATTTATAGCGAATCAGACTACATACGCCTTCATATGGTCATGGTCTTTCCTCTCCTAATTGATATCCTCATTAATTTTTAGTATCTAGAATAGTACGGTCTGGAAACTAACTTGGATTAGTCCCTTAGGCTTTTTTCCATCCTGTCATCTCCATTGTCATATGTCATTTGTCTGGTTTTGTCTTTTGTGATTGGTATTTTTTGAACTACGTTGCCCCTCCACTTTCATGTAGGCAAGGTCAATCATTTGATCCACCCCTAGGGTTTTTGTCTATCCGATCTTCATTCTCCATCATTGTCTCCATTATCTTCTTTCCACTTTTATCCATGGTCTTTTATCAAACTATGAGGGCTCTATGATTTCACATAGGCAAGGATAATATTTGATTAGCCCCCGAGCCCCTAGGTCTTTAGGGTGTGTATGTCTTGTGTCATGTGTCTCGTGTCTCGTGTCATGTGTTGTGTCATCAAGTATGTCCCTGTCTAACTGGTTCTTAACAAACAAGATCCACTAGTATCATGAGATTCAATCATTTTTGAGTATCTTGAGTCATGTTGATCACTTAGTTTAGTTTCCATCTTTGGTCTTAACAGGATGCGTCCTTCCTCAATATACCACATCAATCCCATACACCTTTTGATCTTGTGGAAAAGGACATTTGAAATTGATTGCTTTCTTGTGATTTTTTTGGAATTTGATTTATCATTTGAGCTTCCTATCATACCTTGTTGCGAACACCATGATCCATCATATTATTGTGTGCTTTGACTAGTAAACATAGGGGCATATCTTGATCTTTTATTTGTTGTTTTCTGCTTGGTTGTCCCGTGTAGTACCCACCAAGATCCTTGTGGTCTTGTGTTATGTTGGGGCATCCTATGTGCTTTTGGTTATCCCAATGCCTAGCTTGACCAAAGTCATCTCAACTTTGGGGTGTTCAAATAGCATCCTTGTATATTGTGTTTGTTTCATGCATTAGACACTAATTTTTCTTGGTTCCTCATACCCTGGTGTGTCGTGTCTTATACTATAGAAAAAATCAGTGCTCTGAAAATGCCAAATAGCATTAGGATTGCATCCCATTTCCATTCCATTGCATTGTATTTATCCTCCATCCATCTTGTCCCTAACCTATGACCTATTATTTTGGTTGTGCAAACACTCATCTCCCATATCTTTTTCTTATCAAGATGCCTATGGGTCTTGACAGGTGCAGTTTCACACCCATCCTCCCTTTATTTTGTAATGATTACAAGAAAGTACTTTCCAATAAGCTAAAGAAAATTGTTGGCAAGAGACACTGCACATGTTTTCTGGTGTTGTCATTGATGGAAACCCTTGTCAGGTATTCAATCTGTGCATTGCAATTTTCTCATACCAGTAGATAGATTGAAGATCAATAGTTATCTATTTAGTTAGAACATAGCATCTGGTAATTTTGTGTTCTTCGATTTATATGCATATTTTCTGTTATTATTTTATGTTGTGGATCTTAGGGAGTATTGTTTGATGGATAATATATATTAACTTTAAATCTTGGTGCCTCGTATCAATTTGGGTGGAAGTTAGAAGGTACGGTGAACTAATTTTCTATTCATTAGCATTTGGAGGCCAACTTGGTGAATATGGTGTGTCACAGATATTTGAGGAGTTATTGTTTAAGTATTTCTCTATTTGAACTTTTTGGTTCAGGTCCCCACTATGTTGTGGCCGACTCTTGTGGATACACATTGAATATTATGAATGATTTGAGTCGACAATTTGTGAATATTTTCTTATTTTGTTAAAGCTAACTTGTAGCAATTAAATTCTTGGTGGAAGATATATATAAGTGATAGATTATTTCATTTTGGTGTGTGTTCGATGTGAGTTGTTGCATGTTGCAAATTTCAAAAGGTTAGTAGAGTGATTATGCATAGTTTCACTTGTGCATTAAGGATTTTTGGTGTGAATTGAAGCAAATCAGAGAAAAATAATAGAATTAGTTAAAAGGTCCTAAATTCGATTATTGAGCCTAATTGGAATGATAATCAGGCATTGGTAGATGCTAGTTTATTAGTTCAAACTCTTTGGAAGTATTCCAAACTTTTCTAAGTCAGTAAGCCTTTCAATTTTTGAATAGTGAGCTCTAGGCAGTGTGCCTAAATGCAAGTGCATTCTCATCTTGTAATATTTTCTTTTGAGTATACTCAAAACAATATTGTGGATTAACCTCCACCATGGTTTTTCCCCTAATAGGGTTTCCATGTAAAAAATCCTTGTGTTATGGTTTTGTGGTTATTTGTCTTATGTGCATGCATTTTTATTTTGTTTAAATGTTATTAGCACTTTAATGATTAGATTAATAAAGTTAAAAATTGCACAACATTGATTCACCCCCTCTCAATGTTGCTTGATTCCAACAATTGGTATTAGAGCTCAGTTCTATAGAAGAAGATTAAAAGCTTGGGGAATATTTTGGAAAGTATTTCAATGGATTCAAGTAGTCTTTAACAACAACTTATGGTGGCCCTAGATGATCTTGATTAGGAAAAATCTGAAGTTTGGGAATTATAAGCAAATCTCATGAATGCTGAGAGATTCATTGATTCATTGAAAGAAAAAATCAAACCAGAGAGAAGAGAAGGGAACTATGTGATAAAATCAAGCATGCAGATAGTAAATGCATTGTAGATGAACAACTAAATCAAACCCTAAAGGAAAAGACAAAAGAATGTGAAAAGCTTGCCAGGGATAATGTAGTTCAAAAGCATGAGATGGAATCTATTATGATAAGGATGGCTAAGGAAATTGAAGACAGGAAGAAAAATGAAGAAAAGCTTGCCCAATCCCTGAAAGAGAAATCTAAAGAATACAGTCGAATTACTGATGGATTCATTCAATTGGAACTTGAGTTAGAACAATCCAAACATAATGAGGAAGAGCTTGAAAAGCACATTGTTGTTCTTAGAGATGAACTTGCTACAACAAATTAATTTGAGGAGGTAGTTCAAGATAGTTAGCCAAGCTTGATGAACTAATTAAAAGTCAAAGAACTGATGGTGACAAGTGAGGTCTTGATATGAAGAAGGCGGAGAAAGCTCGATCCTGGGATAAGGATAAAGGAAATCTAGACAAAGCAGATTCGCATTAAAGGAAATCAAATGAACAACACCCAGCGGTATCCGGTAAGACAACCTAATGTAAAAGGTTTAATGGTGTCTATCATGTTTGTAATAAATTTTGTCATATGGCGCCAATGCGTATAATGAATTCAAATGAAGTCCATCATTCTCCGCTAGTGCTTTTGAATTGTAACAAGTATGGTCATAAGTCAAATGAATGCATAAATGTGATGAATTTTTTATAGGAATATTAGATGTTATACATGCAATAGATTTTTCCATATTGCTAAACCAAGTGTAGATCAAGAGAAAGATAGTGCGGAATAACTAGTTGAATAAAGAAATATGGTGTGCTAAAATTGCAACAAACCGGTCATATTACTTACATTCGCCAGAAGGTCCGGTAAATCAGAGAAGAAATGTAGAAGGATGAAAGGAAAGGAAAGTCACTATATAGATCATATCGTGAAGCGATGAAGAAGACGGGTAAAGAAGATCCCTCTATTGTGGTAGGAAAATGAGCCAACACCAAAATTAGCTTCTAGTAATTCCTCCGGTGAATTAGGTTAAGGGCTTTGGCCTAGGGGAACTCTAGTTAAGAAAATATTTCAAACCCCAAGAAATTCGACATTATTAGATGTGGATGAGTTCAACTACTGTATTGATGATCTACAGATGCTATTGAACAAATTTATGCAGAATTGAAGGTCCACATAAGAGTTATCTTTTATAGCATATGGAAACAAGGTATCCAGATGTGTTAGGGAAAAAGCATTTATTGCGTCAAAAAGGTTAGGTGTGAGAATGATAAAAGGTTATTTCTATCCTTCATTTTTCACTTTGCATTTTGAGAAGAAGTTTGAAGAGCTCTAAAGAAAACTTTGGCAAAATTTGGAGAGAATTCAAGCGTGAAGGCTATTCAAAGTTCAAACCCTAATCTAGCTAAAAGGTATTTTTCGGGAAAACTTGTAAAACTGTGAATTTGTGAAAATGGCTACTCCATTGGTAGTTGAAGTCAAGGATAGACCCCATCTAAATTTTAAATGGAATCCTTTCAAGTCTGTTGAGATCAAGTCCTTAGGTGTATTTTTGTCTGTTTCGTATGATGTTTTGCACATTGAAGATATTAGGGTATACATTCATGCCAATATTGAGGAGTTAGGAAGCTCACAGTTGCTAAATCTATATTCCAAACACATTTTTGGAGAGAGGATTTCTATGTTAAGCTCAAATTGAAAACCCCAGGAAAGCTATTAATAGTTCACAATGTGATTGTGAAATCTCCCCGGCGTTTGATGAAAATGAATGGGTCTAGTACATCTTAAGTCAAGTTCATGCTGAATTCATGTGTTTGAATCAACCCTTGAAGATTATGAAAGAGGCTATATACTATTAGGTTTAAATTCTCTAGTGAATTGCAGATTTTGAAGTCCAGAAAAAATAAAATAGTCACTAATGCAACTAGTTATGTATTTGATTTAAGAGCAAAGAGAGAATGGGTTCTTGCAAATTTAAGTCTGGTAATGTCTGTTGAATAAATGGAAACAATTCTAAAAGAAGCAAAAAGAGAGTTCAAAAGAAAAACAAGAATAAACAAGCTTATGTTGGGTAAAACTGAAGAAGTGGAAAAAGAAATAGAAAGCATTATAAAGAAAATTCTATTAAAGAAAAGAGTTGATGTTGTTTCTGAAGAAGAACATGTGGAAGATATCTCATTTGGTTTGGTAAATGAAGAGGTTACAATTGAGGACACTCAAATTCCTCCTGATGTACATACTACAGAAGAATCTATGGAGATTGAAGCTCCCAAAATTGTATCAATTGAAGAAATTGAAGCTCCAAATGACAAGAAAAAATTTGTGGTTGTGGAAACAGTAGTTGAGGAGAAGAAGGTTGAAGTCAAGGGAGTTCTTGTGGAAGCAAGAGACACTGCAGAGGCACTAAAAAAGTTTCTAGAAGAGCAAAAGGAAGAATTTGATCTTGAGTTGGGAGATGCTCCTATTCATTTTTCTACCTTGTCCCCAATTCAAAAAATGAAAGTCGCATCATTTTCACAAGCTAAGGCTAGGGAAGAAATTTTGAAGTCGCACATTGAGGACAGTGAGTTATTGAATCTGGAATTTGGCATTTTGGAAAGGATCATGCCTACTTATGTTAAGGATCCATTCGGTTTTTCCTCCGATGAGCTGAAGAAACTTATAAATTCGGTAAGTACTCATTTTGATTCACTTGAGAAGTCAACTTTGGTCAAACTTCAAAAGGAATTTGATGCTAGGAAGATTAGTAGGTTGAAAGGATTGATAGTAAATGACAAATCTCTGTTAGCTACCTATGTGAAAAATGTTCAAAGTGCATTGTTAGAAGGTGGAAGGATTTATAAGTCATGTTTCTCTTTGTCAAAAATTACTGAGGAAAATGAGAAGAAGGTTAAGGATCATGAGAAAGAGTTAACTGCTATTTTTGATGCTTTTGATCCTTTAACTATTTCTGTTGGAGAACAAGATGGTCAAGTTATATCCTTACTTGACAAAATAAAGAGTCTGAAGTGTGATAATGACAAAGTTGTGGAAAGATCTGGTGAACTTAGAGGGCTAATTGGTCCAAAGATGGAAACCATGTTGAATGCTTTGAAAGAAGCATAAGATGCTATGGTGGTTAGTGATCCAATGGGCCTTAAAGCTGAAAAAGTGCAATCTTACTTACTCTTTGGTCACATAACTATTTTGGAAAGTCTCAAGAAATGTTGGGACACAAGCTTGAACTTGTTAAAGACAAATTTTGCAGATATCTTCAAGTTTGTGTAAGTTGTTTGAAACAAAGTTTGTACATATGAAGTTTGCAGTTTTTGTTTGTTTATAGGAGTTTTGAATGCAGATTCCTCGTCTTTTCCATTGATGTCAAAGGGGGAGAATATAACATTAAAAAATGTATATTCATCTAAGGGGGAGTTATAGTTTTAAATTTGTGGATGAAGATCTTTTTGGAGTTTTGGGTGGCAGTGTATTTTTTTGGTACTGATCCGACACTTAGTCATTTTTCACTAAGTGTTGCCATTAATGCCAAAGGGGGCGATTGTTGGCAAGCGACGCTGCACATGTTTTCTAGTGTTTTCATTGATGGCAACCCTTGTCAGCTATTCAATCTATGCATTGCAATTTTCTCATACCAGTAGATAGATTGAAGATCAGTAGTTATCTATTTAGTTAGAACAGAGCATCAGGTAACTTCGTGTTCTTCGATTCATATGCAGATTTTTTTTTTATTATTTTATGTTGTGGATCTTAGGGAGTATTGTTCAATGGATAATATGTGTTATCTATAAATCTTGGTGCCTCGTATCAATTTGGGTGGAAGTTAGAAGGTCCGGTGAACTAATTTTTTGTTCATCAGTATTTGGAGGCTGACTTGGTGAATATGGTGTCACAAATATTTGAGGAGTTATTGTTTAAGTATTTTTGTGTTTGAACATTTTGGTTTGGGTCCTCACTATGTTGTGGCTAACTCTTGTTGATATGCATTGAATATTATGGATGATTTGACTTGACTATTTGTGAATATTTTCTTATTTTGTTGAAGCTGACATGTAGCAATTGAATTCTTGGTGGCAGATATATATATATAAGTGATCGATTATATCATTTTGGTGTGTATTCGATGTGAGTTGATGTATTTTGTGAATGTCAAAGGTCGGTAGAGTGATTATGCACAGTTTCACTTGTGCATTAAGGATTTTTGGTGTGAATTGAACCAAGATAGAGCAAAAGAGCAGAATCAGTCAGAAGGTCCTAAATTCGATTATTGAGCCTAACCGAAACTGTAATCAGGAATTGGTAGATGCTACTTTATTAGTTCAAACTCTTTGGAAGTATTCCAAACTTCTGTAAGGCAGTAAGCCTTTCATTTTTTGAGCAGTGAGCTCTCGGTAGTGTGCCTGAATGCAAATGCATTCTCATCTTGTAATATTTTCTTTTGAGTATACTCAAAACAATATTGTGGATTAACGCTGCCCTGGTTTTTCCTCACCGTGGTTTCCACATAAAAATTCCATATGTTATGGTGTTGTGGTTATTTTTCTTATGTGCATGCATTTTTATTTTGGTTGAATGTTATCAACACTTTAATGATCAAATTAATTAAGTTAAAAATTGCACACCAATGATTCAACCCCTTCTTAGTGTTTCTTGATTCCAACACAAATATGATACCCAAATAAAGGATACCTTCCACTTGCTTCCATCACTATGCAAGCCCTTATTTACACTCATGTTTGCATTAATTTCATTTAGATAGTAATGTTTGTAAGGAATTTAATTGCATCCCATCATTCATGTAGGTTACATTTCAATCATTAAGTACAATTTGACCTCAAATGGCACAAATGTTATCTCATCTAGCATTGTAGATTCATTGCATTACATTTCATCCCATGTGCATTGTCATATCATATTCATTTTAAATTGTTTAGATTAATCTTAATTGGTTATTCTAAGCATCTTAGGTTCATTTCATTATCAATTCATTACATTAATAGTTTCATATTAGTGTCATAATAAAAGCTAATTTATTTATGTCATGCATGCATTTCATCCTACATCACAAATCATTAGACTCATGTCTAGAGCATATAGCATTATAAATCAGTCATCACATCCTATATCACAAGTGTTAGGCATAATGCATCTCATCCATGTTATCAACATAGGCATATGCATAAATAAAGATCGTCATAAACATATGCATACATCATAATACTCATCATCATAATCATCCATAATAGAACATATGCATACACATGTGCATAAATAATATGTCCATCATATAAGCACAAGATACTGTCAAAAAGGGCTATTGCATATCATATCAAAATATAATGTCCATCACACGGTCCATAATAAATTCCATCATATCATCAAAATACTATCCATGATATACATCAATAATCATCGAATGCAATATAAGTATAGGGCTCTAAATCAAATGTGGTCTCAGTCCTTATATACTGCACATCCACCTTGTACCTATCAAAAATCTGTATCCTATCCTCTATCCTCTATCCTCTCTACCCGCAGATACCCTCATTTGACCTTTGCAGTGAATCTGACATTGGCCCTCTAAGTGGGGGTGCTCTCAATAGCTGTTATATCCTTGTGTGTGTGTCCCTAATGACCATGATGGTATTGGCATCTGTGGTACTGCTCAAACATAGGGAGGTACGTCTCATGTAGCATCTAGCACTTATCTAAAATAAGTCCCCATATAATAGTTGGATGCCCTCATGTACTCATCCCTATCTGCTTCCTGCATATTGGTCATGTCTCGCTCCATCCTATACCTATACCGTGACCCAATCAACTGTCTTGTCTCCTACTCCTAGGCATCTTGTGCCAACCTCAATTTTTCTATCTACACCTGCATTCATGAAATCTAATCTACTATTGTATCCCTCTCACCCTATAAGGCCTATCACTATGCCTCTGTTGCATCCCCCTCACCCTACAACGCTTGCATCTGTGCCTCTATCACTTCCCTCTCATCATGTAGGTAATGTAACCGTGCCTCTACTACATCCCTCTCACCGTGCAAGGTTTACATCTGTGCCATCGTTGCCTCTACCCTCTCTAGTACTAACTTTTCATCTCTAGTTGTCTCCTTTGAAACCTCTGCTCTGTCTTAGAGATCACCTCATTCCCTCCTCAACTTGATCATCTCCCTCTGCAACTCTACGAGATTTCTCATTGCATCATCCTTTTCTGCCAATGCCTCTAGTAATCATCCTCCTATGTCATCAGCTAGGGCCATATAATCCCTCTCTCCCTCTACCTGTAACATGTCCACCTTAGCCTACATCCTATCCCTATCTTCCTCTGACTCCCTGGTTCTATGTTCTTTGATTCACAGTCTCACTAGAGCTCCTGTCAATAGTACAACTGGATCCTCTAGTGGTGGTGGCACATATGGTACTATGGCCAATGGATGTACCTTTGGGGCATTTACCTGCATTGCCTCCCCTTATCCTCTCCTTTGTTGGTCTTCTCTCTCCTCCTCTACCTCAACCTCTCTATCTCTACCTCTCCTCTATCGTAACCCTCTCCTCCTAACTCTCCTCTATCTATCTAGTCTCGCCTTGTCCTCTAAATCATAGCCGAGTGCCCCTACAATCGGGTGCATCATCATAATCCATGCTGGGTTATGATGTGCCCACTAGGAAAAATACCATACCATCATTCCTACATCCACCTCTCCTCCTCTCTTGAGATATGGCAACTATTGTAGCTGCTCCCACACTTGCCATGCAAACTCCCCTGTAACCTGATCACCCCATAACCACTCTTGGGTAATCTGTCAGAACCTCTATGGTCCTAGAGGGATATCCTGATGTATCCTAAACTCCCTCATCACCTTGTCTAGCCTATCTAGCTCTACGATGTGTGGGTCTCTCTCGATAAGGTAGCATACGGTGAAGAAATATACCCTATTCCTCCACTCATCATCCCTCCATCTAGAAAACCATCGCACCATGTATGGTCTCCATACTATCTGATCCTCTTATAGATTGTCTAATCTCCTTCTCCATCCCTCTAGGTTGCTAACATCCAGATAATGTAGTCACCAGTCGTACTCAGTCCCATACTAGTATGACACTGGTAGTGTCTCATCCTGTTTACCTGCTATCAAGACCCCCAGCCTGGCTACGTTGATGTGCTCCTAGGCCCATAGCTAGAGTAGTGTCATGTGTGTGATGCTATGTGCCCTCCTATAGAAAACCACATGTAGATCCCTATATAATTGTGCCACTATGCATGCACCCCATGAAAACTCCCCCTCCCTCCTCTCCATGATGTGTTTGACAACCTCAATAACCTTGAGGCTACAAAATCTCCCACTCCTGTCTGGCAACAAGCTACCGTTGATCAACCCACAGAGATATAGGGGAAGCAACGACACCCCCAATCCTAGACATCAATCCAAGTCAAACTTTTCCCCCTAGATAGGAAAATTTGTGCATCTAAAGATAGCCCATAGGCTCATGTCTCACTTTGGTCCCTCACCTTGTGTCCAGCTCACTAGATGGCCTAGGATTGGTAGTCGTAATATCCTCTAGACATCCTCTAGAGTCACTGTCATCTCCCCTGTTGAGAGATGAAAAGTTGATGTATCAGAGCTCCATTGCTCCATCGACACTGTCAGTAGTGCCTTGTGTGCCCTAATGTTGGGATATCCTAACATATGTAGTAATCCCGCCTGTGCTAATGTTGCATGGTCATGCACATCCATCCTCTCAATGGTCACCTCTAGGACTGTTGAGTGCCTCTCCCTCGTCTGCAACGTATCAAAGCCTTGCATTCACACCAAAATTTTTTTCCATCACTTTCATCAACCCCTTTAGTTTCCTCTCCTTTTCCCCCTCACTCTTCCCTCAGCCCCAAGTTTTTCTTATTGAATTTACCTCCCCTTATTCTTCTCGATGAATTTTCCTTGCCATTGGGAAAATTCACCCTTTTATCCTGTGTCTACCCCTTTTGGGTGATTAAGCCCCTCCATTGAGTGAATTCTCCTTTCTTACATTGATCATCCTTTGCCGGAGTCGCCCCCTCCATTTGATTCACCCATTTCTTATTTTCCTTCTATGTCGGAAAATTAAGCTAGTCCAACTTGGGCAAATTACTCCCCTTATTCATTTTTCCCTTTAGGTTGTTTGGCTCACATCCTCGCCCAGCCTTCTTTTTAGGTGAATTAAGCAGAGACTTCCATGGCCTTCTTGAGGGGAAAATTTGATATGTGAATTCTCCTATGCCCAAAATACATCTCCCTTGATGGGAAGAATCACCCTGCATTCGTCCCCTTGTCCATCTTTTTTCAGGAAAACTCACTCACTAATTGGTGAAGACTCGCAGTGGGTGAATTCACCCTTATCCATCACTCTCTTAAAGGTGACTTTTTTGGATGGGTGAAATTGCCCATCCATAGCCAACCCCATTTAATTTTGCTAATCTTCCCCAAACTAAATGCATAAAAATTACAAATCTTAAGCAAAAATTCACAAGAAGGGTTTTGGAGTAACCTAGTAAGTCTTGCATGCTTTCGTTGTAAATTTGGAACACCTAGATCTCCTTGGTGGATGATCATGTCCTCTACAAAACCCTCATCCTCGCCTACCCTATCAGCCATCCTCATCACCCTCTTCCTCTCTCTCTTGCTAAGCCACCTTCCAATTGTGCAAATGGTGAATAGTAATTTCTAAAATTACTATATATAACATTTCCCTCTCTTTTCACCTTTTTAAGTTTTGGATATTTTTACCCTTTATTTAAAACTCTTTTTTAATTTAGCTTCATCCCCCTTTCTTCCATGTTTGTTTGCCCCATTTTCTATTTGACTCTATTCCAAAATCCATTCTTCATGGTTTTTCAAGCTATACCATGTAGTACCCTCCATTTCTTCATATTGAGAAGTTGCTCAGGGCCCTATTTTCTTCCCCATCCACCCTCTCGACGGGGCATGCCCTATCATTTTCCTCTGTTCCTCCATCAAGTCCATTTCCTTTCAAGACTAGGGCATATTCCTTCATTTTCCAACAACCTAATAGCTTACACAATTTTTTGCATGTCGGGGCATCATCTTTTCTAGTCATTTCCTCTATCGAGTCACCTTTATTTTATTTTTCTTCGAAACACTATTATTTTAATAGTATTTTGAAGAGGGAAAAATGTAGACGTTTGAATTTGACCACCCCCATATAGTCAAATTCATCCCCTTTATTCGTCTATCTTACATCCTTCATCAACATTAATGAAATAATTTACTTAATTAATATTTCCTCTCTCTCATGTCCCTAAGGTATTTAATTTAATAATTAAATACTTCATCTTTTGTCACCTTTCTTCTCTAAATTAAATAAATGTTTTAATTTATTTAATTTGATCACTTGTTTAATCATCTATTTTCACAACCTTAATTACATGATTAGGTCAGCCTATTCCTTATGCCATTTATAGCATATCCCCAAGTCAACTATCATTGAATGCTTTCTCCTTTTGGAGAAGGCAACCCATTCTCCCAAGTGAATTTAAAATTCACTTTGATTCTGCCCATGCATTTTAGGAATTTTGAATTCCTCTCCTCTTCCTCATGAGAATATTTGAGGAATTTTTAATTCCTCATATTTCAAATCTCCCACATGGGTACAAGGATCTCCTTTATGAGGAGATCTTGTCCAAATACCAAGGTATTCTAAAGTACCTCCACATCACCATCCCTTTGACACCTCATTGGCCACATGGCGAGATGTGAGGGCTTGTGAGTCCCCAACTCACCCTGGCCCTTGATCTTGTCCATGGTGGCTAAATCTTAGCCCTCCATTCCTTAGAGGCATTTCCCCTAAAACTAGAGGATTTTTCCCTCATTTCCAACAAAACTAATTCAAGCAATCAAGCCTTCAAACAATCAAAAAGTCCTCCATTGCTGCAACTTTGGAGCTCACTTTGCATCCATATTGTGCATCTAGCCACATACCCATATACACCATTGCATTCCTCATCCACTCACAATCGTTTTGCATATGATTTCAAGCTACTTTCCATTCGAAGGAGCACACAATCAAACACATCAACAGGGCCAACCAACCAATCAACTTGGACAAGGTAACTCACTCTCTTTGCTTTATTTTTTATTCAAGTTCAACTAGGCTAATCATTGAGGTGTTGTTTGTGTTTCCTTTGCTTGCAATTCATTTTATTTTGCATTTTAGACTAGGATATTAAACACTACAAACACAGAGAATTCCTTCTTCAATCTGTAGACCATGTTAGGTTTATTTGATAACTAAAATCCTTCTGGTTGTTCCATGTATACTCCCTTTTACTTATCTTTCTCTTTTTCTCTGCAGTCAGGTTCATCTAATTGATATCCATCTATCAACACTGAGTTCCAAAAATCTTCATCAACCTTGACACTTGCACTTTCAACAATCTTTCTCAGTATCTTGTTGTAGCACTGGTAGGATTTTGTTTTAGTAGAATATCCAAGGAAGATTCCTTCATTAGACCTTGCATCAAACTTTCTCAAATTTTCTCCGTCTCTTCTGATATAACAATTGCTTCCAAAAACTTTGTAGTATTTAACAATAGGTATACTTCTATACTACAACTCATAGGGAGACTTTGTGCTATTTTATTTTTATTGAACTCTATTAAGTATGTAAATAGCAATATGAATTGATTCTTTCCAATACACTTCTAATAAATTTTCTTCTTTCATCATAGTCCTTGCAACTTCTTGAACAATTCTCTTTTTCCTTTCAACTACTCCATTTTTCTAAGGAGTCGTAGAGGGGAAGACAAGTGCCTCTTTATGCCATGATTCTCACAAACATGTTAAATTCATTGCTGGTTAGCTCTCCACCTTTGTCAAACCTCAAATACTTGATCTTCATCTCGATTTCATTCTCAACCATAACTTTAAATGCTTTGAATCTATCTAGGGCTTTATATTTTTCTCTAAGAAATGCAACCCATGTCATTCTTGAATAATCATTGATAAAAAGCGTGAAATGTCTGTCACCTTGAAGACTTCTTATTCATGTAGGACCACAAAGATCTATATGCACCAATTCTAGTAATCTAGTAGAAGATTGTTATTTTCCTTTGAAACTTCTCCTTTTTCTCTTTCCAATTGGACATTCCTTATAGATAGCATTGATAGGATTTTTAATCTTTGGCTGATCTCTCACTAGTTGAAATTAATTGATTCATAAAGAAATAACCATCAACACCCTTAAGTTGATAAAAATTTCCATCTGTTCTTCCAGTAGCAATCATAGTTCCACAACCTTTTTTGATCTCACATCCATCATGCATTGAAATTTATGTATACAGCACACATTTGTCCAACACTCAAAGGTTATACCTTAAACCTTTAACATGGTAAAAATATGTAGTATTGTACTCCATGAAACAGGTTGGGCCTACTTCCATATCCTAGCACCCAAATCATCTCAAATCTAACAAATACTCCATCATACTTTTCAATTTTAACAAACTTACTCTTGTCTCTAGTCACATGATTAGAGCAACCATTTTCAATGATCCAATATTTCTTATCCTATCTAGCATGAAAAGCATATACCATAGTACCTTTAGTCTCATCCTTTCTCCCTGGAGGGAATTCCTTCACACATCTTTTAGAGTTAGTAAAAATAAAATCATCTTTTAAATCCATGAAAAAGCATTCATCATCATCATCTCCATAATTAGAATTACCATAAAAAATACTTGTATCTTCTTTAACATAATAGCTTTTCTTAATCATCTTACCTTTGTTCTCCTTGTTTTTGTCATTCACAACCCTATTTAGACATATTGAAGTATAATGACCTATCTTTCCACAACTGAAAAATTTGAAAGGAAACTTACCTTTTTATTTACCAATACCTCTTCTCATCCTTCTCTTAAAGTTAGCTTCCACATCATCAAGATCTTCTTGATTTGTTTCTTCAAACTTCTCTATTTTTTTAGCCTTAAAAGCAATCTCAAATTTTGTACCATTGTTAGTACCAAAATCTCTCATTTCAAATGTAGTTAAAGAGCCATGCAATTGATATCTAGAATATTGATCTAGATTTTGAGATTCCTCAATAGCAGAAACTTTATGAATGCAATCTCTAGGAAGGGTTCTAAGAATTTTCTTTACCACTTTTAGTTCTTTGACTTTTCATCCAAGACCTTTGATGGAGTTGACAACTTCATCTAGCCTTTGCATATAGCTTTTAATGTTTTCATCCTCAGACATCTGCAAGTTCTCAAATGTGGTCTTTAAATTCTACATCTTAGCCTATTTGACCATATCATCTCATTCATAGATACTTTCCAACTTATGCCAAATTTCTTTATCAGTTTTTAGATCCATAACTTTAACTAATTGAGAATTTTTAAGACTAATCAAGAGAGCATACTTAGCTTTACTATTGCTTTAATGGGTCTTAGGTTTAGCAGGTCTGTAGACCAGGCGGGCATATTCATATCTAGTCTAAACTAATTTACAGATATTATATCCTATATATTCAAGAAATCCTTCCATCCTTATCTTCCAAAATGTATAGTTCATTCCATGAAATATAGGAATATCCTTCTTGTGCACCATCCTAGATCTACCTCAAGTGGTTAATATTTCTCCAAGGAAACTTTCTTTGATACCAATTTTTGAATGCACCGAAGGCTACAGGGCGTTGAATAAGTTGTACCTTAAAATGCAAAACCATCATTAACATTAGGATCCACGTTAATTCATTAAACCCTTGAGTTATGTTTATTATGAATTAACATGAAAAAGTAAATAAACGAGAAACATAAAAAATCAACACCATGTCTGAGGAAGAGAAGCCAAATTTACATGGAAAACCCATGGTGAGGAATAACCACCGTACAAAGTAATATCACACTAAATACAATACAAGGTTCATTGGCCGGTGGGATCAAAAGGAAGAAAGGTTATTTGCTAGGTAAAAGAAAGAAAGAGAGGAATGTTGCGGGGAAAAGAATATAAATGCAACGAGTCACCTAATTGCTTGAGCATTTCTAATTGGTATGTAGCCACCTTATGCTCGTAAATGGTGACTAACATGAAAGCTCATTTACAATAGAGGGAAAAACCACAGTGTGAGGATTGAAAAATACCGAATATAAGTAATATCATCAAATACAATAGGGCTCATTGTTGGTAGGGATCACTATCCAAAGAATAAAGGGTCACTACTAGAATAGAAAAGAAGAAATAGAAGAAATATTACATAGAGAAAAAAATCTCAATGCAATAAGGAATCCACCAAAATGACTTCAACACCTTCACAGTATGATTGAGGAATTGTAGCCACCTTCTACTCATTGCATGTATTAAACTAACACTTGAAAGATCGTACTTCAATTCTCAACTTTAGAATCTACAACTTTTCACTTTGCATAATTCACATCTCACACATCTATCTTTCATCTATCTTAACATCTTTCAACAACTTAACTAATAGTTATGTGTCCTCAACCTTGAGACCCTTTCTAGATCAACTATGCACCTCAAACATGCAAATTAAAATTAGGTTAGCACCAAAACAATTTCATGGGAGATAGAAGTGAATGTAAACCACATCAACTCATAATTAGGACCCAAATCAACATCACTAAATCACATGCTACCAAAAACAATATTCATCCTTCGCATGTAGTGTAAACACCAGGTCAGTCGTTACCTATGCAAACACCATTAGAGTTTGAAGTACAAGATTCCTCAAACCCAAGGTTGACTTGCAAACCACAATCCACACTTTAACATGATCTAGAATATTCCATGAACACCTTGAAATCCAACAAACTCCTTCACAACAACTTCCACCTAAAGTATGTACATACCCAGTACACTTAAACAACTCTGTCATACACTATTACTTGAGAAACCATCTTCCAAAGCAAAAAACCTCAAACCCTCTTGTTTGAGGTGAACTACCAATAGCATCAACACACCTTAAGAATTACAAGACCTAAAACACAACTATAGAGAAATGCAGAGTAAATTTTTTTTATCCCAAACACCTCTGCAATACATAGTCACACACTGGTGAACACAACTTCTTTTGTATGACAATCCAACATAAAATTTTTTGAATATAACACCTTTGAATACTTCTCACTAATATTTTTGAATCACATAGTCAGGTATGCAACCTAGAGAAAATATGGAGAAAAGCTAGAACATAAATCTGTTACCTAGAACACCATTGCAACACACTGTTTCCTCCTTTTATCAAATTTTCTCAAAAGCACTTGGAAACCAAGCACTAGAGACACATCCTCATCATCTTCAACACTTTCAAAACCATATATATTAAAAGAAACAATATCAACCCAATTGAAATACCTCTAGTGTTTCTTTACTAATGAAAACATAATATAGCTAATCAAAGCACCAACTACACTGTTGTAACCATCTCACTCAACTTTAGACATCCATGCAAACACCATTAAAATTTTAAGTACACACTTCCTAAAACCTAAGGACAACTTTAAAACCATACTCCATGCTTGAAAATGATCTAGAATATTCTATGAACACCCTGAAATCCAAAAAACTCCTTCCCAACATCTTTGACCTAAAGAATGTATAGACCCAATACACTTAGACAACTCCGCCATA